>JASDQU011442419.1:40597-60962 GCA_032191745.1 Picea mariana | reverse complement strand
CTAAGGGATTAATAGGACAAGTCCTATCTCCAGTCATATTCAAGGTGAATTCTCTAGCCTCGATTCTACTTAACTTTGGGAAAAAGTATGATCTATGATAAAGATCATCCCAGGATTTTTCAGGACTAGTCATTGCTTCAATTACTGCTTCGTTAGAGGGAAAGATTAAGTCTAATGAATCAGTGTTAGTGAGAGAAACTTGAGCCCAAATAGGATCTAGAAGCGGATCAAAATCTTGTGCAGGAATTGGATCTGAGTTGGACGAAGCTTGCTGGACTAAAGAGTACGCTACTTCAGCTACGAACAAGGGCATGGACATGCCTAGATGCCCTGTGCCCTAAATCGTGGCTGATGGGGAAGGAAGTATCCATGGATCGGTGAAGTAAGTCATGTGAAACGACGAAACTTGGAAAATCTCAACCTTATGGTGGTCAGATATGAACTTGACATCGCCTTGAGGGGGTGGGTAATTGAAGGTACCCATCAAAGATGGGCACAAACCAATCCCTATGTTGACTATACCTAGTTGAGGATTATGAATCATCGGGACCGCGGACACCCCCAATGAAGGGTCAAATCTGGAGAAAGACAATTGATCAATGGTCACAATCCAGCCCTCGTGTGGAAACAACAAGACCCAGAAAACTGTAGCAACCACTGCTTGCATGGCATAAGTCTAACTCCTTCCTAACAAAAGATTATAGTCGAGGGACGTGTCGACTACCTCTACCTCAACGCACACGGTCTTCCCTCCCAATTGCATGGGAAAAGAGGGAATAATACCATGTGGTCGGAATGAACGTCCCTTGAAAGCAATGAGAAGAGTAGGTGACAGAGACAAAACAGGCTGGCCAATGGCCTTCCAACATGCCAATGACATAATGCATGTCGAAGAGCCCTCATCAACCATCGTGCGGAAAATATTTCGAGTAAAAATTTTCCTGGGCTAAGCCACTACTATCTAAAACGATACATGGTACAACAGACGAGGTTTTAAGTCAGTTGTATCTAGCATGATGGTACCTAGATTACAAGTCTTGGTAGATCCTAGAGCGGTTAACAAAGATTTCCTCTGGGAAGGGCATCTTTGGAGGACCTCCAAAGCGAACATCACACAAGGGGTTTGAGACAAATATTCCACCACAAAATAGTTCTAGGAGGCCCTTATGTTTGGGTTGTGAGAATATTTTTTTAACGTGCCTTTTGGGATGTGTGTCATTGTTTCGCCCAAATTCTTCTCAATCTATAGAGGAAGAGATGGGAGTTCATCTTCTTTTCCCTTCTTAGAAGTGATTGGTTTACTGTAGTCATGTGCTCTAGTGGATATGAAAGCATCACCCTTCATCATATATATGTTCGTGGATGTGGGATTGTTTGAAGATGGAGAGAGTCCTTGACTACCCCCTTCTACGCTTGTAGAGGCTTGGGTTAGGTTTTGTCCATGTTGAAATGGATTTGTTAACACAACGGGATATTGATGTGTCACAAACTTTTGGGCCTCTGCAAGTCGGGGACATAGGTGGGTCAGGTGCTCTTCCATGCACAGGTTGCATAGATACCTAGGCTTTCATTTCTCAGTGTTGCCCCCATTAGTATTATCAGTGGGTTTCTTATCCCCCTTACCCTTATTTCATTGTTTTTTCTTTCCTTCAGGCTGCTAGGTGGCCTTTGTATTTGTCAATTGCACTGTGTGTACATCTAACGTTTGAGTAGGGGGAGTAGCCAAAATAGCAGTTTGGCTGGCCACTATGTGTTGTATAGACAATTGCTGCAACTGCTTCATCAATTGCTCAATGGGATTTGTTTGTACTGAACCAACAATACCATCGGCATGTGGTCCAACTCTCTGTCTAGTTTTATCAAGTATTGAGCATGGCGCATCTGGAAAGATCCCGTATAATAAAATAGACTGAGAATAGATGAGCTCAAGCTGTTGAGCTCTCATTATGGCGTCTTCTTCAGAGAACACTCTTGAAGTTGTGATGTCTTTGGATAACTGCGGGACTGAAGACTTAAGGAACCAGTCAAGAAGGAATGCTAGTGGGAATGGTACCTTAATTAAACTCTTCTGGCATCTCCATTCTTGGATTTGATCAGAGATATGGTCTACTTTTGTCTGTGAGAAATTGGCCAGCAATTCTGTGCCAGCATCGTATCTCACAAGTAATTGGAAATGGTTTAGGAAGGCCATTTCCAATTCACCGAAGGAAGAATATCTTGAGCAGTCGAGCTCGATGTACCATTTCGCAGCACTCCCAATGAGAGTACGTTAAAACAATCGCAACTGTACGGAGTCATCGAGTCATCTTTCAAAGACTTAGATGAGCACCAAAGGTGGAAGGTAGTCACATGATCACCTGGATCTTCATTAGGCTTGGCCTCGAGCTTTGGTATGTCTGAAGGCAACTTCATTGGCATAGGAGGCCAACGTGTATCATGACAGATAGGGTCATTCAACAACCTTTTCAAGTCTAGCAAATACAAGGTTTCTAGGAAAGGTAGTTTGGGTTGTTGGTGATAACCTGGGAAAAAGGGGCCTGGAGTTTGACTAGCACCATGTTGCCAGGAAAAGTTCATATGTGGGCCTGGGTTTGGGTAAAAACCATGGCCATGGCCAACATATGGGTTCTGCGTGTGAGGAGACATCATCGACTAATTCCCAAAATAGGACGTAGATGGATGGGCGTGCATTACATTTGGAGGACTTTAGGAAGGGTTGCCCCATGCCCATCCCGTGGGGATATGCATAGTACCTTTTCCAGGGTTCCATTGACTGTGGAAAGAATTTCCCTAGATCAGCATTCCTGACGAAGGAACGAATCCCTGCCAAGAATTCCAAGGCCCTGATGCAGAAGAAGTTTATGGGTTTGCCCCCTGTGCAGGAATAGTACCCTGCATAGGAATAGGTTGTCTGAAACCAGGGTTGCCCCTAGTCGAGAAAGTAGCTGATGAAAAGGCGTTGTTACCAAACGTAACAAACAAAGAAAATAGTGTCGAACCTACAGGTGTATTATGCGAAGGTGGTCCTTGAATCCCTACTCCAAGTAAACTATGGTGTGCATGTGGCTTGACAGATTTTTGATGCGTGCCACCGATCAAAGGGGATGAAGGAGGTATATGAACTCCCCCATAAGGGAAAGCATTAAAAGGAGTAGAAGTTCCCCCCATGTGGCCTTGCTGAGAAGCATTAGAGCTCCCTTCCCCCAGACCTGAAGTCTATGAAGTGGAGTAGGAAAGTACAAGACTTGTACCTGAACTAGGCATCCCGTATGAGAACGAAGGGAATGTCACACCTGGTGGAAAAGGGGTTGTGGCTGCCTCCATAGACAAGATTAGACCACTATGTGAGGTAGAGGCGATCAATACCATGGTGGCTCAGACTGGTGATGGTGGTTTAGGAGGTGGAAACTCTCCTGTGGTGACAACCGTAGTGGGAATTGAAGAATTGCCAGAAGGAGTAACATCATTTGTTTCCATTGTTGCGTGCAACACTGTCTGGCACTCGTAAGGGTGAATCGGTATGATGATGGGTGCCAAAATATTACTGGTTGAGGTTTCAGGTGGACCAAGAGCATTAGCTATAAAGTCTAAAATAGTCGATTCCTCCGGATGTTGGTCAGGCACAATTTCTTGTGACCCGGTCACTTCAAAAGACCCTTGTTGGTCTAGATTTTGCCTTAGTGGTGGTGGGGGTGGCTCCAGTGTAACCGGTGATAGGCCCTGAAACCTTCATGACTAGAGGAGCTCATTATCCTCCACTGTGTGATAAGATCAAAGACACACTAGGGTTGTCTAACCATTCAAAAAACAACACACTAAAAATTCCCTACAAGATAAGACAAGCGAACACTAAACTAATTGGAAAAATAGTTACAACAACCAGCACTAGAGCAACTTACCGGTGCAAGTGCATCTCGAACACGGAAGCACCCTCCGGTTATACTTTTCAAAGCATGGCCCGATGTCTATCCTAGGTACCGCGGTATACCCCCGCAGTCACCTGTGTATGTCCCTAAAAAGATAGGCAACTAGGTTGCCAGCGCACAAACAATCACCAGGTGGGTACAGTCGAGAGTCGGGTAGACCACAATGAGTAGGGTATCGAGCCCAAAACCTGTCAAGGGTATCGAAAGAAAATGTTTTGGAGGACAACTGAGTACCTCGAATAGATTCGAGACCCATGAAGCCCCATGGAAAATGCAATCAACCAAATCCTAAAACAAGCCCTCTATATGTGTTCTCCACTACGATTGGTCTAGCTTTGGAGGGGTTATCTCCACTACCTTTCTGCAAGTGACCTCGTGTTTATCTCCTGTGTTAGAGGGGGGTCCCAGATAACTTTCACTATACTAGACTTTGACACTCCCTAACTCAGACTCCAATGCTTGATTTTAATCGCCTTGAATAGTTTCCTCTCCAACCTAATTCAAGGCCCTAACCCTAAACTAGTTGGTTGACCCTACAAACATAAAAAGTCTAATGAATTTTAGATTTAGCATTAATTTTAAGGCTTGTCTTACGTCAAAGGCTATGAAAGTGAAACTAGTGATGTTTGGAAGACGAAAGTAAAATAAACAGAAAGCTTGGAAACAAAAACTTTTCTTTGAACAACTTTTCAAACTTTAAAATTCTTCTAAGATCTTTGAACAACAAACTCAAAGTAGGATTTCACTCGACTACGAGATACTTATGATCTAAGTAAACTGTTAAGAACTTATGAAAGCAAAGAATTTTCCCTGGTTACTAATGCAAAACAACACTTTTTAACCAATCAAAGAAATAAAAGTTTTGTTTTTTTTTATTTGAATTCTCACAAAGAAAAAAAGGAAAAATACCAACAAGTCAAAACCAAGAAATTTTTTTTGGCCTAAGCGCAGATCGCAAAAAGTCACGTCAAAAATCACACACAAGCAAATTTTAAAAACTGGACTCTCACACTTGTCTAAAAACCCTATAACAGAAAATTTTGAGGAAAAACTTCTAAACAAAAAAGAAAGCTATTGTTGTGATCAAACCTAAGTTACTGACTGCTATGACCGAGACCCAAAAACCTGATAGGTATAGCTCTTGTCAAAGGAAAGGATGACTGCCTCACCTTCAACAAAACTTCTCTTCAAGCACACCACTGATAGTTCAATAGAAAGCGTGTGCACATGAGTTGTGTAAAGTTAGAGGGCATGTACACACATGCTGGCCTTATACAGGCCATGTGTATCTCTGATTATGAGACAAAAATAAAGATCCAAGAAAGCCAGCCCAGGCAGAGATTACTAGTACTGAAAACCAGAATCTCTTGAAGAATCAACCACTTACTTTAACAGAAAAAGAAAACAAATCAAGGAAAACTTCATAGAACAAACCAATCCGAGGTGAAACCTAAGCTACAGACTACAAGCAACAAAGACTAGAAAGATTTCCATAAAACCCCTGAGAAGGACTACTTCTAACAGCGAATAGGATGACTGCCTCTTTAAAAGCAATTTTCTGGAATCTACATGCGACTGTCACTTCCTCAGCTAGCATGTACATGTGGGCTGTGAGAATGTAGGGCATGGGTACACACGTGTAAACCTTATGCAGGCCATGTGTACCTCTGTGGGTCTTGAAAAAAAAATTACAATCAAGCAAAGAAACAAAGATAACTGGTATGGAAGACCAGAATCTCTGTTAGCTCAGACTTTGGTAGAAACTTTAAAAACAGGAAAATGAAACCAATTCTTAAAAATACCCAAAAATATCCCCAGGAACCCTAGAGACTTTCCCAGTATGGTCACCAATTCTGTTGTGAGTGGGAAATCCTTCTACGGACTAGCACTTAGGGTTATATTATGCATGCAGAAAAGACCTAAAGATCTCTACTTTCTACTGTCGTCCCAGACCTAATCCCCATTATTCTTAATCAAATACATAGTTAAATGAGCATACCTTATTAGGGGAATTTGATGTAGATCCCTCCTTATGCTTGATAGTTTTTTTATTGTAGCTCTCCTCCCAAGGCTAACCTGCATTCACATAAAACAAACAACAAACTCCACATGCATTTGATTTATAGATTAATGGGTTAGAGATTTCAATGAACAAGTATACAATAAATCATAAAAACCTCATATGGTGGGACGGGAAAAGTATCTCTTTATTATTAACTTCAACAAATCAACTTACAATGATGAAGTCGGCCACTCCTCCATGAACCTGGTCCTGGGCTCCTCTTCTACTGTCCTCCAACTTCTTTGCTCTATCTTTCTCTTTGCAAAAGGAAGGCTAAAGGGTTGGGACAAAGGGAATATGCAATTGGGTATAGTTTCTTTACTATGATTCTCCTCTTCCAGATGGGACCCCTAACCCTTCTTTTATAGGCTAGAAGAAGCTAGGTATTTGGGCGAACCCTCGGTCATGCATGGCCAGAAGGTTCAGTTAACTCACTCAAAGTTGTGTGTTCCATTGGCAACTTTCCTTTTTTCATTCTTTTGTAGGTACACGCAAGTTGTTTTGGGTCAGCGAGCATGTACACACGTGCAGTAATAGAGCAGGGTGCATGGGCCTTTATAAAAAGTGTTTTTAAGAAGAGTTGTTCAGCAGTGTTTTGGAAAAGAAGGAATCTGAGATGGCCTGATGCTAGGTAAGCTTGTATGGTGCAAATTAGGGTTATAACACTATGTAATAGTACACTAAATATACTCCAACACAACCTAGATTTGTCAGAAAATATCCAGGGTCTTCATCTCCACCACTCTATAGTACGAATCTAACCATGCGAATACATGTGTCAAAGTCGAGCATGCTAGAAACCACTTGATTATCGGTCATTAGTGTATATCATTAAAAAGTGTGAGGGAAATCACCATTAATGTCAATGACTCCCAAGGTACACTAGTACAATCCAACGAATGTGAATAAATGAGCTAAAGTCGAACACTCAATGGAATGTCCCAATCAGGGGTCAATAATGAAAACCCACTGTCAAAAGCGAGGAAACCTGCCATTGAGGCATGCAAGTTCCAAGGTATCAATTGGTTTCTAAGTCTAATTCTTGTATAATGAGTTGAAGTCGACAGGAAAAGACTCGTCACAGGAGGGCCTTAATATATCCCCCATCAATGATGCGAAATGGGTATCACGATTTGATGTAGATCAGAGTAACAAGTGATTCAGGACTGACTCAGAGATGGCTGATGCAATAGAAGGCTTAAGGACTGTAGAAATGCCTGACGCAATAGAAGGATTTCTGGGTTGAACTTATCTTTTGAACATATTGACGACACGACAACTATCTTGGAAACAATGACTCAACAACAGGGATCATAGACCAATTTGTAATCTTATAAGGAGTATGATCAAGGGACGAGTGGATTTTCCAACCTAGACACAAGGCAAGTGAAAGGGTGTCATGTTCAAAAGTGACTCTTCCATGGAATACAGGTTTAGACACATTTCTTTCCCAATTTTTTCCCCCACCATTTTTGGCAAGTACCTCTCTATTTTTACGCAAGCTTGCAGAGGATAACATATGCTTGTCAATTTAATATCATCCTTCAGATGATTCCCTCGGAGTATGTTTAACGAACCCTAAGAAGGATTGGTTCAGTCCCATATGGGCCTTTCGATGTTTGTTTAACAAGTCCAAAGAAAGAAAACTCGGGGGTTTTTCATGTTTAGAGAGTCTGAAAAACACTTAAAGAGAAATCTCTCAGTTCMKTTTTTGTAAAGTAGTCTGATGAGACCAAAAAAGAGATAAACTATCGCTCAATAGACGTTTTCTTCAAATACTTTAATGAGTGTGAAGAGAACAAGGTCAGTCGACAATCTTTTCATGTTTAGAGAGTTTGAAAAGAGCTTAAAGGAAACTCCAGGGGGTTCCTTTTTCRTATAACCTTTACAAGTTCGAAAAAGTGATAAAAGTATACTCGGTTACATTCTCATTGATTTACGAGCACGAGAAAGAACAAAGACTAAGCTTGGGATTGTTTTCATTTTTACACAAGCTTTGAAACAAAACAAAACTATGCTTGGACCTGGTTTCATTTTTACACAAGTTTGAACCAGAGGAATCTATGCTTGAGGTAAGTGGTTTCATTTTTACACAAGCTTGAACCATAGAAAACTATGCTTGGACTTACCAACGCATAACACAGGGGTGGTTGGTACTTAGCCCCCAGCTTAAGAAGCTAACGACTCTAAATTCAACATGAAGTCTAGAGGCTGAAAGAAAATGCCCCCCAAGATTTGTTTCATCCAATTGCAAAGGCGAATGAAATGAAGATTCAAATAATAGACGAGGGACTTGACTCAAATAGAGAGGCGGAAAACTATTTCATTTGTTAACGATATTGACATAGAAACAAGAACTATGCTCGTAACCTATGTTTCATTTTTTAACGAGGTTTCCAAAGAGACGAAAAAAAATGTCCTCATAAGTGGTTTCATTTTTTAACGATCTTGAAATCAAAAAACCATGCTCAAATACCTTTGTTTCATTTTTTAATGAGGTTGCCTCAGAGACACAAAAACTATGCTCGGATTCTTCTTGATCATGGATTCCAAGAGGACAATGTTCCAGAAGGAGACCATGTCAAGGGACAAAACTCGGTCATGGCTTCCAAGAGGTCTTCACTGGAAGGAAGAAACACACTCTGGAAGGACACCATGTCAAGGGTCGTGACAAGAGTAAAGATATCAGGCTCTAACAACCCTATCGAAGAGATCACTATGTCAACTACTATTTCTGATTCATCAAAAGTTGAAGCCATGGGCGACAACGCCACATAATTGACCTGTGGCAGGGGCGATACCGTCTGCATATAAGAACCATTCAGGGAGGCAATCCAGGAGAGGTTAATGAATGAAAGTTGATCAACAGTCACAAACCATCCATCGTGAGGGAAATATATCACACAAAAAAGAGTAGACACAATAGCTTTCATGGCATAGACATAATCTCTCCCAAGGAGTAAAGCAAAATCCAAGGGGTCTTGGACTACCATGACATCAATAAAAACAATTTTCCCTCCCAAAGTTACAGGAAACTAAGGAAGGGTCCCTAAAGGTTGACTAGTTCTTTTGTTAAAAGATAACAGATTCTGCGTAACCGACACAAATGGAGGACAACCCAAAGCTTGCCAAGCAAAAGAGAACAAAATACTAATAGATGCATCATCATCTATCAGTGTCTGAGGAATGTCTCGACCAAAAACCTATATTTTAATGTGGAAAGGAATGTGAGAGGGAAGATGAGGTCCAGTTAGCACACCACAATTAAAATGGATGGCCTCATAACTTGGAGGGGGTTCCACGGAAGAAGGAGGAATAGCCCCCGGCATGGTAGATTCTGTATCAACAAGAAAAACATGGGCAGTATCGGGTTTACTCTCTAGAGGGAGAGTAGGATCGACTGATGGAGAGATTAGATCAACCACTTGGGTTTCATTCTCCAAGGGGAGAATGGGGTCGACAGGTGGAAATGGATCGACCACTTGGGTTTCACTCTCTAACGGGAGAGTGGGATCGACTAACCATGGGATCGAATCAACCACTTTGTTAACACTCTCTAAAGGGAGAGTGGGATCGACCGATGATGGGATCAGATCAACCACTTTGTTAACACTCTCTAAAGGGAGAGTGGGATCGACTGAGGATGGGATCGGATCAACCACTTTGTCAATTGGTTCAATTAAGGACGTGACCAGATTGACCACTTGATCAACCAAACTGACCGACGGGGGAACCAGATTGATCATTCCATCAACTACAGGTGGGTTGAGAGAAATCTTGCAATAAGCAGCTGGAAGTTGAGGCTGTGAAACAATTATGTCTTCCAGTAATTTCTAGGCTTTGTCCATATGAGGGAAAAGATGAGTTAGATGATGCCCTTTGCATAACATACATGGGAACTTGGCTCTACTTTTCTTCTTCCCAACTATATCGTGACTAGTTGATGGGAAGTCATTAGCATGTTGTTCAGAGGCTAACGACATGGGTTGGAAAGGATGTGTAGACCATGCTTCTATAACCTTGGATAGACCAGGGCAATCCTTAAGAATATGGCTACCCTTACAAATCCTACAAGGGTACTTGGGCTTACGGGTTGTTTGGGTGATCTTGAAATCATCAACACTGCCAACACGATTAACAACAACTGGTTGTTTTCCAACATGTTTGATAGTGGCTGGAAGTTTGGATCCTTTCTTATTTTTCTTCTTCTTATTATTTCATTTCTTCTTCTTCTTATTCACCAAGTTACCATCTTGAGATCTTTCACTCGGTGAAGAAGATGAAATGGAGGAAGACCTTGCAAGTGAATAAGGCGAAGAAGATCTTATTGGTGAAGACGGTGAAGGATCAACATGAGGTTGATGTTCCTAAGGGGAATTTCTTGTGATTGAATCACTAACTACATTTGGGATTACCTGAGTGGAAAACAACCATACTGGTAACCCAATTGTGAGACCTGGAAGGATCAAAGTAGCAATATGAGGAGGACCAATGTTTCCATAAGAAGTAAAAACAAAAGGTTCCCCGAGAAAAGGAGTTCCTTCATTGTTCATTCTGGGAACTGATGCCATAAAAATAAAGATCCAATCTAGAGTCCACTATCGAAAACAAACAACACATGTTAAAAATATAGTAAGAAAGCAAGCAAACAAAACCTTATCACAATGAACACACTAGTTGGTGATGAAATCCAACATCGTGGGAACAAATTAAGAAGGGGTTGAGATAGAGTGGGTGGAAAAGTTATGTTGACGACCTTCTTAACAGACTTACACCCTGGTGAAAACTCCCACACATAATCGTGGGTATACCCTCCAAGGAGCCCGAGTGAGTTTAGCCAACGTCGATTCCAGGTACCATGAAGACTTGCCCCTCCATAGTCACCTTCTGTAAAGACCCTAAAGAGATAGGCCACTAAGGTTACCAATCACTATAGTGATGCCTGGGGAAACAGTCGACAGTCCGATCCACGTGCAAGGGCAGGGTATCTAGCCTGAAATCAACTTGAAAGGATTCCACTCATCATTGTGGGTATACCTCTCAAGCAACCCCCATAATACACACAACCTCTACACCAAGACAAACAAAGCAGGGTGAGTAACTCTACCAATCTCAATACGACCTCGTGATTGATCCTTGTGTTAGAAGGGCTTCCCAGGACAAAATGTAATAAGTGGATTTAACCGCTCCCTAACTCAAGATTCTATGCTTGTTTGCAACTTTGGAAAGTTATATTTCACACCTATTCCAAATCCCTATAACTAATCTAATGTAGGTTTGCTACCAGAAAGTATAAAAAATGTCTAATCAGTTTTTATAAGAGCTTTATTTTATGGATGTTGTTACTCAGTAGGAAAATGGCGTGAAAAATATGGTGTTTTGACTGACTCAAAAGTTATGCAAAGAGATGAAGATGCAATCTTTTCATTTTGATGAAAGCTATGCTACGAGAAGGAGAAAACATTTATAATTCCCAGATGCACAATGTCCCAAAATCTTAAAACTCATCAATATCAATATTCTCAAGAAATGAGCAAAAAAGACTGTACACCAGTGCAAAAAATGCCAAGAATCATGCAATTCTGCTACTTCAAATGCAAGGATGCCCCCAATCCAATATAAAGCAAGAAATCAAATCTTTTTGTTTCAAAATTTTCATTAAAAGCAATAATGAACTTTCTTAAAACAAAGAAACCCAAACTAAAAGTTTTCTTTTAAAGCGAACTATTCAGAAGAAATCTGATCTTTCCCTAAACAATTCTAAAGAAAACACATGCTTTGTAATTGAAATATAATCAAAGCAAGAGACTAATCCTTCAAAAACAAACAAAGCTAATGTGGCTAAAAGTAACTCAGAGAATGCCAAGCAAACTATAAACAGATAAATATAGGCTCCAAAAGCTCAATCCAGCTGATCAAAGAAAAACTAGGTCATCAAAAGATGACAAGGCCCAATCCAAAAAAGTTTACAAACAAGTTCCCAGCCTAGTAGTAGAGTACAGTGTGAGAATTAGGTATTCTTGGAGGCTATACACTGGTAGGGTGCAAGAAGTTCGCACTGGTTCTAACAACATGGTGTGAAAATCAATGGTTTTCGCAGGCTGTAGAGAGGTAAAGTGCGAGAATGTGTGTAATCAAAGAAAATTTTGAAAAAGGATAGGGAATCTAAGTGAACTTATAGATCCAAAGAGTCTGGATGGATGTCCCACAGACTCAGAAATTAGAAAACAAGCAATCAAAGGAAGGGAAAATAGACTAACCAGGAAACAATCTGTTCCCCAGTGGAGTTGCCAATTTTGTTATTGGATAAATTAGTAGGTGTGGACACTAACTGATCTCCCTAGATGCACCTAGATCTAGAACAAAACACACCAGAACATGATGCTTTCCTTAAATTTTAAATATTGAATTTACTAACTAAACAGGGATAGGTAACATACCGTTTAAATGCCACTTCCTCTCACTATCGCCATCCTAGCTCCATTCCAACACTCATACAATGATGATCCTACAAAAGAATGCAACCAACCAAAGTGATAGTAATAGCATAAAATCAATATAAACCTATGTATGTGATCAAGGAATCATATAACAAAACACAACAAGCTTTATAGGAAAGAATCATATTACTATATCATATTAAATGTGAAAGAAAGATTACAACCATGGCCTTGATGTCATAAGGTCCCTTCCAACTTTCCTTCGTTCCCCACACACTTCCACTCCAAGAATTCTAAGAGCATAGATCTGATAATATTCACAATTTATCTTGACAAAGTGGATCATCTATCCAAGCTAAAGCTCAAAATCTAATCTCATCCAAGCCAATCCCAAAATCTAACTTTCTCCATGAGATCTCCTCTCCTTTTATAAGTTGAAGAGGATAAGGTGAGGAGGTTAGGATGATCCCACTAAATCATGAAATCGAGTAAGATCCAAACCATTCAGACGCCACCTCACCATGGAAGTTTCTCCTTCTAGAAGATTCGAGAAAACACTTGTTTTTCCCACGTGTAAGCATTCTCACACCCTGTCTATAGAGCAGACTGCAAAATCCTCGCGACCTAGCTATGATGCAGCCTGCGAGAATCAGGCATTATCGCACCCTAGCTATAATGTAGCCTGTGAACTTCCTTTTTCATAGGGTTTTTACAAAGGAAAATGCAACTTATTTTCTCAGGAAAAGTTCTTCTCCCTTCCTTCTTCAGGAATTCAGGCCACTGACCCCTCCAAAGGAAACATATAGGTTTACATCATTAACGGTCATAGGGATGACGAAAATAATGTGTAACAGAGGGAGAGGATGAAGAAGATGATCCTGAAATCCATTGTATTGGTGACACTTCTACATCTCCTCATTTAACCCAATGTGCATATGAAGAGTCTCTCGTGGGTAGTCAATTAAACGAATTGAGTAGAGGGAATAAAACCAATGACAATCCAAGTAAATACAACCTAATATAAAATAATAAAGAGGGAAATACTGACGCTTCTGATCAGCCCACTAAAATGGAAAATTATTTTAAGGTTGTGGCAGCTAGCAATAAATGGAAAGATGCACATAACCCTCAAGAATTGGTTAAGATCCCTTCCCCAGAAGTTACAGAGATTATGAAATCTCCATCCTCTTTCAGCTTTGAGAGTGAGATTCAAAAAATTAAAATCCCTGTACCTTTTTTGGAACTGATTAAGAATGAGGAATTCAAAAGATATGTTTCTAAAATGTTACAGCCTGAACCTTCCTCTAATTCCATAGATTCAATCAGCCTTCAAGATGAAAAACCATAAGTCATCCTCAAACCTTTGGTAGAGGATAGGGATGAATCTCCCCCCCCTTTATACACATCATTAAACATTCATGATAAAGTGTTGCACAATTGGTTGATGGACTCAAGGTCATCTCATAACCTCATGTGTAAAACTTTCATGGATGAGCTTGGCTTGGAAATTACAAAAACCTACCATGACCTATACTCATTTGATTCTAGGAAGGTGAAGTGTCTTGGGGTTATTAAATACCTAGTTGTTACCCTATTCCAATTGCCAATGAAAAGTGCGGTCATGGATATTTTGTTGGTTGATGTCCCCCCTCAGTTTGGGATGCTCTTGTCAATATCTTGGATCAAAAGACTAGGGGGAACTTTGCAAATGGACCTTTTATATGCCACCATTCCTATGTTTGGGGGAGAACATAGAAGTATTTATAGGGAGGCACAAATAGCTTACATCATCAGTGATGAAGAAAATCCGACCAACCACCCTATTTTTGCAGTTGATACTAATTTAGGATCTAGTATATTACAGCTCACTGATGCTCCTCAACCACCTATTGAAATCATAAAAAATCCTCTTAACTCTTGTGAAGATACTCCTCCTTATACCTCTATCTGGAAGATGTTTTTTGATGGAGCCTCTTCTAAGGAGGGTGTTGGTTCTGGGGTAGTATTTATTTCCCCCATCCAAGAGACCATATATTTGTCTTACAAGATTGAATTTGAATCTACAAACAATGTGGCAGAATATGAGGCTCTTGTTTTGCGTTTGAGGGTTGCTAAAGACATGAGGATTGAGGAGATAAAATTGTTTGGAGATGCTAAATTATTTTTTCATCAAGTCAAAAATATCTATCAAGCTAAACACCCCAGGTTAAGGACTTATAGAAATGAAGTTTGGGATCTTGTTGATAGTTTCTTCTTATATTTTAATATCTCTTTTGTTCCAAGAGAGAAGAACATTATGGAAGATTCATTGGTTGTTTCAGTGAGTAATTTCATAGTTCCTTTTCCCCCTAAACTCAAATATGATGTGGAAGTGAAGTATAGACCCTCTATACCTGACAATGTCAAACATTGGAAGGTTTTTGAGGATGATATTGAGATAAAAATATTTCTTGAAACTGTGGATGAGTTTTCTTCCTTACATATTGATCAAGATCATGATACTAAAAAAAAACCTCATGCTGATATTTTCTGAATAAAATTGTTGACCATCATATTGTTCAGTTTCCCAGTAAGAATATTCCAAAAGGACTAGTCCCCTTTGGAGAGATTGTTTGACAGAAATTATGTTGTTTTAAAGGTTAAATATTCAACTAAAAATGATGATGTGACTAAATGAAATTTAGGTACAGAGGAGGATACAAGGTGTGTTAAATTGTATAGCATCTTGTCAAAAGAAAAAAGTGTTGAGTATGTTAATCTTTTAAAGGAGTTTTCTGATACGTTTTCCTGGAAATATGAAGATTTAAGAACATATGACACATACATCATTGAACATAAAATCCTTTTGAAAAAGGAGACCAAGCCTTTTAGGTAGAAACTCATACATATAAATCACATGCTGCTTCCTATAATGGAAAAAGAAGTGAAGAATTTGGATGCCAAAATCATTATTCCTTTGAGATACTCTGAGTGGGTGGCTAACTTGCTCCCTGTAAGGAATAAAAATGGGGAAATTAGACTTTGTGTTGATTTCATGAATTTGAATAGAAGCTCCAAAAAAGATAATTACACCTTGCCAAAGATGGAGAACATTTTGCAGAGAGTGATTGGTTCATCTAGGATGTCTATGATTGATGGATTCTTTGGATATAATCATATCTTTGTCCTTCCTGAAGATAGAGAGAAGAAGACGTTCACTACTCCTTGGGGCACATTCATGTATGCTAAAATTCCSTTTGGATTGATGAATGGAGGATCGATCTTTCAACGAGAAATGGACATTGCCTTCATTAGGGAGAAGGACAAGTTTGTAGTCATCTATATAGATGACATTACAGTGTTCTAAAAATTTGATAAAGAGTATTACCATCATTTGCAAAATCTCTTCCTGAAGTGCAGAAATTTTGGTCTCTCTCTCAATCCTAAGAAGTCTTTTTTTTTCTATGAAGGAAGGTAAGTTATTGGGGAACATTGTATCAACAAAAGGAGTAAGAATTGATCCAAGAAGAGTATTGACAAAGCACAGGACCATCAAGCAAGCCTTTGACAAGAAGGTAAGCAAAGAAGATTTCCATCTGGGAGATCTAGTGCTCAAGTGGGATGCACCCAAGCAAGACAAAGGAAAACATGGTAAATTTGAAGCCTTGTGGATTGGTCTTTTCAATATTTCTGAGGTATTTTCAAATAACACTTATTGATCTGAAAATGATAAAAGACTTGTATTCTTGAAAATATTTGCAAGTTTTTAATTCAAGTGTTCTTATGCAAAAGGATCAATTTGCAAACACAACTTTTATAGAAATTACACATTCAATATGCATATAATAAGAAACCAATAACAGTGAATAGAAAACACATAACACAGCAAATGATAAAGGGGTTCACCCCTCTCCTGGGCTACATCTCCTGGTCCAACTTCCAATGGATCTTTTGTATTATTTTCTCAAAGTGATAAAATATGTTCTTTACAATTCTCAAAATGCCAAATAGATGGCTCCAATGGCTTCAGAACGTCCAAAAACCCCTCGCTGGGATTTTTTGGCACTTGATTCGGCAAAAAATTGAAGAAGATAGGCTTCCCGGAAGTTCCCCTTCAAACTTGCTCTCTCTGGATCGCCAAAATGCACCTTTGCACCCTCAACCTAGCCTCTGTGCTCATATTTTTTGTTAAAACCTAGCACCAGGTGCAACCACAAAACTATGAAAACTGTAGGACAGCTAGGGCATGCCTAGCCCCTAACCGCCAAACCATTGGGCATGTGGCTTACCATACGACCGGACGTGCACACAAAAGGGGCCAAGGTTTGAAACTATGGTAAAGTGCCAAGTGGAAAAGCACGTGGGTTTTAAATGTGTGCGGGGTAGTGGTTATATGGTGTATATATATGTGACTGGGGGCCGGGGCTTAGCCCTGGCCCAAACCGCGCCACAATTCAAAACATATGCAATTTAAATAATTTAAAAACCATATATATGTTAAGAACCATTGGTGGGCGTGCCAGTTGGGCGGCCCTTCCCAAAGCTCTTCCCCTTGCCCAGAGGTCACGGGGTTGATTCCTATTGACTACACAAGTTTTAAACCATTTTCCAGGTGACACGTGGTGGCCCTTGCTTGGGCCACGTGTCACCAATCCATTCACCACAAACATGCCATGTGTCGAATGCCAATTCATCCACACGACTGCCAACCAACACCTGCCATGTGTCGTACGACCCTGCCAACTCATCTTCTGCCATGTGTCATACAACCCTGCCACGTCAGCATCTGTATAGACTATATGGACTGTATAGTCAACACATTTTTTTTGTTGCATGTTTGACGATTTGAACAGAACACGATATATCTCTCATGTGACGTCTATTTGAACCCAAACGAGTTGCGTTGGGTTCGTGATGATGAGACCTATGCACCCATTCGATTTGAAGTGATTCTGAGCACTTTGAATTTTGAGCAAAATTTGATCCTCTGGATCACACCTCCCCATTGGAAAGCTTTTGGACCTCCAAAAGACTATTTTCAGTCTATCTGAAGATGAGGGTATAGTTCCCTCACCTTTCCAACCTCAATCCACTTGGCTTTGCTTGGATTTGTGCCTTTAAGATAAATTCGAAGATATTCCACATTTCCTCGTTTTGAAGTTCTCATTCTCCTGTCAAGGATTGTGTCTTCATGCAGTTCTATAAGATATTCTAGGGAGAAATAATCTATAGAAGGAATCTGAACATGTTCTCCTTGATCATCAATCAAATGAGGCTCATGCAATTTCAAATTCTCAACATTAACAACTGCATACATTTGCATATAAGGAGGTAAATCCAAATGGAAGGCATTGTTACCAATCTTGTCAAGAATCTTGAAAGGACCATATCGAATTGGTTTCAGTCTTTTACCTTCTCCTTTAAGCCTCTCCTCACTAATGTAAAGCCAAAATTCATCTCCAACTTGGAAACTATGATCAACATGATGCTTGTCATGTCTCGTCTTGTACTTGACTTGACTCTTTTCCAACTGCTCTTGTACCATTTGATGTATTGACTGAATTTGTTCAATGAAATTTTCTTCCCTATCAATGTCATATTCACCATTAATAGCAATATCCTTCCCAAAGATAAAATCTAAAGGAGATTTGGGCAAATAGCCATAACATGCTTCAAATGGCGATGTTTGATTTGAAGAGTGCTTAGATTGGTTGTAAGCATGTTGAATGTAGTGTAAATGCTCATCCCAAAGTTTAGGATGCTTGCTGCAATAACCACAAAGAAGATGCACCACTGTTCTATTAACCACTTCTGCCTGACCATCGATTTGCAGATGAAAAGTTTTTCTCTTTTTCAGTTTGGTGTCCATGAGTGCCCATAAACTCGACCAAAAGCTCCCAATAAATCAAGAATCTCGATCAGAAATAATGGATTTAGGCAATCCAAAATGTACCCAAACATGCTGAAAGAACATTTGTGCCATTTGCTCAGCTGTAACCTGCTTCTTACAAGGCATCAAAATACACATTTTTCTAAATAGATCAACCACAAAATAAAGATAATCATGATTTTTTTTAGACATAGGTAGACCTCCTACAAAGTCCATAGAAATACTTTCCCAAGGACGAGAAGGAACCGGAAGTAGAGTATACAAACCCAACTTTCAATTGCTAGGTTTTCTTGTGGCACATAATGAACATCATCGAACATATCTTGAAACACTTTCATTCATTGTAGGCCAATAGAGGTACCTTTGCAAATTAGCCACCGTCTTGCCTACACCAAAGTGACCAACAACAAGAGAAGAATGGGCTTCTCTTATTATGTTGATTCTTTCACCCTATGGAATACATAGCTTGCCAATATGATACAAAAGATTATCATGCACATGGTAATACAATTTCTCAATATGGTTAGAATGACACAAAGTTGCATATACTTCTTTAAAATCATCATCTAAAGCATATTGCTCAACATAGTTCTCATGCATGAAAGGACTATGCTTAAGAATAACTGAAACATTAATAATAGGCCTTCAAAGCATATCAACAACTTTTTTATAAATGCCCTTCTTATACCTTATGACGAAGTGGAATTGTTGTAGAAAACCCATCCATCTAAAGTGCCTTGCTTGTTGTAGCTTTGTTTGTGATTGTAAGGATTGCAGTGGTTGATGATCTGTGTGGACAATGGTTTCTTTCCCCAACAAATAATGTTTCCCATTTTTCACACTTTTCACCAATGCATACAACTCCTTATCATAAGTAGGATAGTTAATCATGGCACCATTAAAAGTTTTATAATGAAAACAAATGGGCTTACCATGTTGTAACAAGACTTCTCCCATTGGATAATTTCTTGCATCAATTTGGATTTCAAAAGGTTGCCTCAAATTCAGAAGTGAAAGAACTGGGGCTGAACTGATTCTCTCCTTCAAAGTATCAAAATCCTTTTGTTGCTTGCCTCCCCATTGAAAAACTTTCTTAACACTTGTCACTGCATGTAATGGAGCTGCAATGGAAGAAAAGTTAGCAATAAACTTTCTCCAATATTGGGTTGCTCCCAAAAAAATTCTTACATGTGTCACATTGTTGGGCTTGGGCCATTCCAATATGACTTTGACCTTGGAGGGATCAATTTTCAATTCGCCTCCACCAACAATATGCCCCAAGTAGATAAGTGAAGTTTTTCCAAACTCACATTTGGACATCTTCAAAAACAACTTTTCTTTTCTCAAAACTTCTAAAACTTGCTTTACATGCTTAACATGCTCTTCACGAGATTTGCTAAAAATCAAAATGTCATCCAAGTAGAAAATAACACAATCATCAAGAAAAGGCCTTAAGACATCATTCATAACTGTCATGAAAGTAGCAGGTGCATTGCAAAGTCCAAAAGGCATTACCATCCACTCAAACAAACCTTTCTTTGTTTTGAAAGTTGTCTTCCATGTGTCTCCTTTGGCAATCCTAATCTGATGATATCCGCTTCTCAAATCCAACTTAGTAAAATACTTAGCATCTTTCAATTGATCAAGAAAATCATTGATTCTAGGAAGAGGATAGCGATTCTTTACCGTAATCTTGTTCAAGGCCCTGAAATCAACACACATACGCCATGTACCATATTTCTTTGGCACTAACACAATTGGAGATCCACATGGTGATGTGCTTGGCACAATGACCCCTTTGTCAAGAAACTCTTGGATTTGTTTTTTGATTTAAACATTCTCCATGACTGACATCTTGTACATACCAATGTTTGGAAGAGGACAATATTGCTACAATTGTATTTCATGTTGGATACCCCTTCTTGGAGGTAATCCCTTTGGTTCCTGAAACATCTCATCATATTGATTAACAACCTCATATAGATCAGATTTCAACTTTGCATCACAACCTTGAAAAACTTCATTTTCAATATCATCTTTGGGTTTAATCATCAAGAGAACAAAATTC
>JASDQU011442419.1:18632-40497 GCA_032191745.1 Picea mariana | reverse complement strand
ACATGAGTATTGTATGTCTCAAGTAACTATGTAAAGATCCAATGTATTTGAGTAAAGTTTCTTGAGAAGACAAATCTACTCCCAAAACCAAAGCTCTTCTCCTAAATTCTTGAGTAAATCTTTACACATTTTTCCCTTTAGCTTGTCTAAAATTTTGCCAATCCACAGTAGCTTTTTGCATATATGCCAATGGGTAAAATTGTTTTTTAATTGCAACAATAAAATCATTCTAAGAGGTTAAAATTTTACCATGTTTCTTCATTTCCTCTTGAGTCTTGGCTTCCCACCAAATGAGTGCTGCACCATCCAATCTTAAAGAAGCAAGTTGAATCTTAGTTTCATCATCTTGAATTTTTTGTATCCTACAATACACCTCAATCTGACAAATCCAATCATAATTTCTCAGCATTTACCTCTCCATTGTACATTGGCAATTCAAATTTAATATCAAGCTTTAACAAAGGAATTTGTGGAGGAGTTTTACCATGTCCCTTCGGAGAATTTGGAAGAGGTCTTGAACTAGTAGAAGCAGAGGAAGATGGAGGTGAGGGTGGTGGATAAGCACCATTCCCTCCATTTCCATTTGGAGTTTTATCACCACTGTCTCCCTTGTGCTTTGAAGGGTTGGAGCCTTCACCTTGCAATCTTGTATACCTTTCTTCCATCAAGACTTTCATCATTTCTCTCATTTCCATGAAATCCTTTCTGAGATCTTCATCATCTGTAGGAATATTTTCATGACTCTCTTCATGAGCCATACTTGGTGAATGCCTCCTTGAAGCTTGAGGAGATGATATAATTTTTCTTCTTGAAGGATGAGAACTTGGCTCTACAAGTTGACCTTCTCCTCTTGTGAGTTTCAACCTTGTGAGCATCAGAAAACAAAACACTTGCAAATAATCAAGCCTTCAAAAACCTAAGCTCTGATACCAACTTGATCTGAAAATGATAAAAGGCTTGTATTCTTGAAAATATTTGCAAGTTTTTAATTCAAGTGTTCTTATGCAAAAGGATCAATTTGCAAACACAAATTTTATAGAAATTACACATTCAATATGCATATAATAAGCAGCCAATAACAGTGAATAGAAAACACTTAACACAACAAATGATAAAGGAGTTCACCCCTCTCTTGGGATACATCTCCTGGTCTAGCTTCCAATGGATTTTTTGTATTATTTTCTCAAAGTGATAAAATATGTGATTTACAATGCTCAAAATGCCAAATAGATGGCTCCAATGGCTTCAGAATGTCCAAAAACCCCTACCTGGGCT
Organism: Picea mariana; assembly: GCA_032191745.1. NCBI lineage: Eukaryota > Viridiplantae > Streptophyta > Pinopsida > Pinales > Pinaceae > Picea > Picea mariana. The sequence goes on along the minus strand of JASDQU011442419.1, from coordinate 39,222 downwards.
TTTTCGGCACCTGATTTGGCCAAAAATTGAAGAAGATAGGCTTCCTGGAAGTTCCCCTTCAAACTTGTTGTCTCTGGATCGCCAAAATGCACCTCTGCGTCCTCAACCTAGCCTCTGCGCTCATATTTGTGTTAAAACCTAGCACCGGGTACGATCGCAAAACTATGCGAACTGTAGGACAGTTAGGACACGCCTAGCCCCTAACTGCCAAACCATTGGGCATGTGGCTTACCATATGACCGGACACGCACACAAAAGGGGCCAAGGTTTGAAACTATGGTAAAGCGCCAAGTGGAAAAGTGTGTGGGGTTTGAATGTGCACATGGTGGTGGCTATATGGTGTATATATATGTGACTGGGGGTCGGGGCTTAACCCTGGCCCGGACCGCGCCACAATTCAAAACATATGCAATTTAAATAATTTAAAAACCATATATATGTTAAGAACCATTGGTGGGTGAACCAGTTGGTGGCCGTTCCCAAAGCTCTTTCCCTTGCCCGAAGGTCGCGGGGTCGAGTCCTATCGAATACACAAGTTTTAAACCATTGTCCAGGTGACATGTGGTGGCCCTTGCTTGGGCCACGTGTCACCAATCCATTCTCCACAAACATGCCATGTGTCAGACACCAATTCATCCACACGAATGCCAACCAACACCTGCCACGTGTTGTACGTCCCTGCCAACTTAGCCTCTGCCATGTGTCGTATGGCCCTACCACGTCAACATCTATACGGATTGTATGGACTGTACAGTCAACACATTTTTTTTTTGCCTATTTGACGATTTGAACAGAACGTGATATCTCTCTCATCCGACGTCCGTTTGAACCCAAACAAGTTGCGTTGGGTTCGTGACGATGAGGCCTACACACCCATTCTATTTGAAGTGATTCCAAGAACTTTGAATTTTGAGCAAAATTTGATCCCCTGGATCACTTATAAATTGTAGAACTTGGAGGATTATGAAATTTTTGGTGGCCCTGTAAATGGGAACTTTCTGAAGAAACATTTTTCTTAAGCCATGATTGGCTTTCCATTCATTGTAAATATCACTTTTTATTTTTTATTTTTTGTTTGAATAAATGACCCCATAGCCCTAGGATAAGAAACTAAAGATGATTGTTCTTGGTAGCTTACAGGGAGCATGCCATCCCCTGTGGAACTAATGTTATCACATGAAGTTGTTAAGGGTCACATGTAGTTGTTGGTAAGACCTAACTATGCACCCCTACCCCGTCTCTCTCTTTTTCTCATACCTTCCTAGAAATTTGTCCTTTTCTAGTTGATAAACTCGGTTTCCCTTTTGTTCAATAACTTGGTTTTCCTTAGTGTCTTTCTTGACTAATTCTTTTCAAAAAAAAATTCTATTTTTGTTGAAGGATAAGCAGATATCGTGATTTGGTTTGAATTACTAGTCATGTTATTTTCCATTGATTGAGCTCACAGCAATTCAACCTAGTCCTTTTTTTTCACAGGAAACAACCATGAGCACAAAACACAACATTCAAAGCGATCCATTTCAGGCTTGAAATAAAAGCAAACAGATAGGTTCAATTTTCAATGGTGGAGATCCCATGTATAGTTAATATTATCGGCTCTCGCGCATTCAGAGTTTCAAAGTCACGTAAGGCTTAATGACCAAAAAAAATCCCCAAAGTGCCAAAGTGCCAAAGCACGCAACACTCATCCATCGAGGACACATGGAATTCATTTCAGGATACCACATCACTCCATCCCCATACTACTCCGGGAGTTATACAAACTATGCATGCAGAAAATATTGAACCCCTAAGTGTTGAAGAAACTTGGCACTCATCAGTTCAAATGCATGGTGCTCATCTACCGAAGTATGTGGCATCCATATTGATCAAAATTTGGACCAGGGGTCAAATTTTAGCCAAAAAATCAACGTTCTTGGAATTTCTTCAAAACGAACGAGAGCGTAGCCCTCGTCATCACGAATCCAACACAACTCATTTTGTCTCAAACAGACATCGGGAGTGAGAGATATAGCGATCTGTTCAAATCGCCAAACAGGTAAAAAAAAGTGTTGACTGTGCAGTCCATACAGTCCATACGGATGCTGACGTGGCATGACCATACGCTGACTTGGAAGAGGTGACGTGGCTTGATCGTACATCCGTACGATGATGTGGCAGATTCTGGTTGGTAGTTGAGGGTGAATGATATCTCGACACGTGGCATTGTTTGGTCAAATGATTGGGTGCCACGTGGCCCAATCATGGGCTGCCACGTGGCACCCCGGTATTTGCTAATGGTTTTCTTGTCAAAATATTTTTGGAGTCCATGGGGTTCGATCCCTGGACCTCCACCACCGAGTGTTTTGGCAATGGCTGCCCAACTGACGCGCCATGTGTTGGTTCTTGTATAACATATGGTTTTATTTTTATTTAAATTTAAACTATGTTATAAATGGTGGGGGGTCGGGCTGGGGCTTAGCCTTGACCCACGGTTGTATTAAATGTATTATATGACCAGTGGTAAACGAAGTAGTGCATATGAAGTTAGCCCATGGTTATGGGCGCTGTAACATATGACCCTTACCCATTGTTATATGCGCGTGGGATTTCGTTTAAAGTGGTTTAAAAACCAACCCGCAATGTGTCAATATTTCATTTGGTTGAAAAAAGGTTATCCCCTTTTGATATAGTGCGTGGTCACATAAGACCACATGACCACGACCTTGGTGGATTGGGGGTTTTAGTTTCATTAATGGTTCGACAGTTTGCACCATTTTTCAGAATTGCTCGTGTGTTGGGTTTAAACACGTTTTGGAGTAGGTTCCTGGTTAAAAAGCACATAGAGGTGCATTTTGGCGAACCAATTTCAGCAAGCTTGAAGGAGGAAAATGGCAGGAGGCCTATCTTCTTCATCTTTTGGCCGATTGAGGTGCCGTAAAAGCCCAGCTAGGGGTTTTTGGACATCTTGAATCCATTGGGACTATTATCAAGCCCATTTGAAGATTTATTTTGTAGGATTTTAGCCATTGAAGTTTCAGCAAGCTTCAAGGAGCTTGAAGCCCTCATTGATGGAGGACATGTTTTGGTGAGCCTATGTTTGTTTTATGTGATTGAATAATCATGTTTGGCTAATTGTTATGCTCTGAAAACATTGGGACAGGTTTTAGAGGATTTTGAGGACTTTTACAGGTGTTTTTGCCAAAGAGAAGCTCAGGGAAGCTTATGGCCACATGTAGAAGAGGTCATGCCCGGATGAGCCATGATCCGTTTTCAGAGTTATATTAGTCATTTTTGGGGTTTTTATGTGTTATGATCTCAATGGTACAGTCTATTTTTCCATTGGATTTTAGCAGCATCTTGTAAAAGAACTTTTGACTAATTAATCCCAGAGAGCCAAGTCCATTGATGGAGGCTCAAGGAGATGTATCCCGGAGGGGGGTGAACTCCTTTATCATGTTGTGATTGTTCTGAGTTTGATGGTTTATTTGCTGCAAGTTATGATGCTGTGTTTTTATTTAAAGCACTTATTTAACCATTTAAAAGAACATTTGCTCACACATGAACATTTAAAGGAAGATACATGGACTTAACACATAAGTTTATCTTGCATATTTTAACACATGAAGCAAGGTCCTGTAAAGTTTATTTTTAATGAAGTAGAGGGTGCTTGCATAGCATAACAAGTCAGCCTTCTATTTTAAGATCACATATGGAACATACACATGGAACTCAAATTAGGCACCATTGGGCATGTCATATACTCATTCTCGAGTGACACATATAACTCTCCTTTAGTGACACATCATTAGTTGTGACATTATATAACGTCAGGCCACCACGTCACTCTGGTCCCGTACTACTCCTGGAGAATTTCATGCTTCACAATCCAAAACTCTCAAGGCCCGAAGTACTGAAGCATGTGGAAACCATTAGTTGAAACACATGGCACACTCATCAGTCATGACACATGGCACTCATTCCAAGTCATTCGGTTGCATCATTCACCCATTTCCACATGACACATGTCACCCTTCATTCCATGACATGTGAGCGCAATGACGTCAGGCCACCATGTCAGATTCAAGAGATCATCCTCCGGGAGGTGTTATTTCTCAGCATCCAAAGCTCTCGAACACCAAAATTGGCACCATCTCTAAACATGGTTAAAAGGATTTTGGATTTTGTCGACGGATAAACTTTAGTAGGGGCGCTACAAAAGAAGGGTGTTCCTAGATCGGAGATTGCGACAAGATCAATGGCCACACTTCATTGTGGAGATAGAAAGTGCTCAAGCGTTAACATCCTAGATCAGTCCCACAATCAAAACCATGGTATATCTAGAGAGGTAGTTGGTGGTGGATTGAGGGAGTTGGAGCAGTGTGGATTGAAACCACCCTTGACAACTTCCACAACCACGTGCTTATATCACATCTAGTGTCCAATCTGAGAGAAGCACGTGGAAAAAAACTGGTCGTTAATCCAAATCATCAAAGGAATGTCATGAGGAGAAGAAAAACATTAATAGACCATGACCAGTATATCACATAGAAAATAGGAAGAAAAGTGCTACATAATATGGAGAGCAATTTTACAAAGGGCACTATGGAATGGCTATGAACTAGCCATTACAGTTAGAGGTTTTGAATTCATTTCTTCCTCTTGAATTTTGATGATTTGGAGGGAACCAAAGATCAACAGGTGGTAGTTGGAGATCAACATACAATCTTGGAGGACACATGGAACTAAAGAATATGCATCCAAGCAGCAAGAGATGTTGTTCATTTTTTGTTAGAGTGGTTGCCAATAGGCTCCTTTATTTTAGCAGTTTTTTAAATATGTTGGTACAAATGTTAGACTTGTATCTTTTTTAGGAAATCCTAGGATAGGAAGGCCAACTCGCACCCCTATATGTTGTCTACTTTTTTGATTATAAATACATTAGATGAATTATATGATAGGTTCATATGGTTGAGAAGAGCTCCCTTTTTTTAATATTTTGACTAAACAGAGTTGTTCTCTGGTTATATATGAGACTTGAAACATTTTCATTAATAAAAGTCAATTTCCTTTCATCATATTGTTTGTTATTATTCTGAAATTCTCATGATTTGATGATCCATATGAGATGTTGTGTTTGTGTTATAATGGATGTTTGATTATAATGTTGCTATGAATTTTTTTTAGTATTTTAAACTTTAAGTTCAAGAAGTTCTTCTGACTGAGTTTTTTCTTTTCCTAGCTGCTTAAAAGCTTGATTCTTATAGTAGACTTATCCACCTTTCTCACTAAGTCTTACTTATATTCACCTTTATCCTTAAACCACTGACTAAAGTTAATCAAAACCTCATTTACTTATCCATGCTAGCCCATATTTCTGCGTTAAAACATTCTTATGTTGAGCTTTGTCCATTTGACCTTTAATCATTAATTTAAATTCACAAACCTTTTGATGGGTACTGGGATTATCCTCTTGCAATCTAACGGTGATTCTCAGTGCTAATAGATCTCAGGTCAGGATATCATCAAGTAAGGATCAAAGATCAAGACATCAACAAGACCTCCTTTAGAACAAGGTACGATCATTATGAGTTCACAATGGTGCCATTTAGGTTATCAAATGCACTAGTTGTTTTCATGTGCTTAATGAATGGTGTTTTCCGAGAATAATTAGACAAGTTTTTCATTGTATTTATGTTGTAGGAAAATTCCATGGCGGACAGGTGAATTCCCTCTTAGATATTATACCCCTATGACCAAGACAAAAAAGTGATAACTTTGAAAACTAACTTTCCTTTAAACATAACTAAACTAGTCAATATAGAAGAGGAAGAAAGTATGAGTACCTTTTTATGAAGTTTTGCCTTGCTCAGTCCAAGTTGAGCTTGATCTCCAAGTCCTTTAACAAGTCCTGCAATCCAATAAAAAATGAAGAAAAATCATACTTTCTATTCTACCATGATTAGTTTAAATCTAGATTTATCCAAAATACAAGGTCATGCAATTATACACAATCTTGAAGGAAATAGGCCAAGCACATGTATTAATGAGAACAAAATAAGGTGCTTACAAAGTGTAGATGAAGATGTATCAGCCTCACCAAGCTCTCCTTGTCCAACCCCTTGCTCGAAGGATCCAAAATCAAAATGAAAATACTTTTCACTGATTATTATCCCCTTTCCACCATGAGAATGCCTTCTTATATAGTCTTTGAGAGGCTTAACCACCTTAGATATTCTTGGGATAAGTTGAGGATATTACTCCATTAGTTGTGGAACTTCCCTTAGATCCAGCCTTGGACTTGGATTCGAGCCAAACTAACTTGGATATTTCTCAGTTGTCTTTAGAGATAAGGGGGATTCTTACCCAAGATTTTCTTAACAGATCAATGCTCCCTCAAAGTGGGCCACAGAACATTGTAGCACTCCCTACTAAGAGAAAAAGGAGTGCTAGAACTCCTTGCAAGTGGGAAGGGGGGTGTTGATCTCCAAAAATACTTTTATGATGGTAATTTATCAAGGTAAAAGTTTGTAATATTTGCCAAAAGATATATTTTCATCTTCTAATGAATCTTAGAGGATATCTCAAGTTTTATTATGATGTCGTCCATGATGTGACACAGGCGAGGCGATAGTATGATTTTTGTGACATTTGCGACAAAAGTGTGACACTTGTGACACTTACGATAATGACAATGAGACATCATTGAAGTGAGTAAGTTTGACGTGTAACAGATTGCCCCCCAAAGTGCGAGTTCAAAAGATGAAAATTGATGACTGAGGTACTTTGTAGACTGTCGAAGCAAGGGTGTGGAGTCAGAGAACTTAGTAGAAGCTGCAAACAACCATCAGACAAATATTATGACATGTTTCAAAGCCAAGGTAGGGATACCTATGCTTGAGTGATAATGGATTTTTAAGGTATGGTCGCCATCAAATACACTGCGGATCCATAATCATATTGACTTAAGGGTATAACCACTAAAGATACAATGTGGATCTATACTTCCATGACATGACCTGATCATAGCCATGAGGATTACACAATGGATCTATGAGATGACAAAACATAGCCATAGATCAATACAAAGTGGATCTATGTGAGTATATATATCAATGTGCTCAAATGATCTCCTTTCGCAGCCTAGGAAAATTAGATATCAGAGTGAAAACTCAACCTAGGGTCTTATTATCGATTCCGATGTGGTATGAATCTAACCATGTGAATGGATGTTTTGATGTTGAACATGGTAGAAGCCACTTGATTACAAATCATTGAGGAAATCGTTAACAAATGCAAGGGAAATCACCATTGCTGTCAATGACTCCCAAGGTACCCTAGTATAATCCAACAAATGTGAATTGATGAATTGAAGTCAAACATTCGTGGAATCATCTGATCATAGGTAAATGATGTAAACCTAATCTCAGAAGCAAGGAGGCCAACCATTGAGGCATGCAGGTCCCAAGGTACTAACTGTTTTCTAAGTCTAATTCCCGAATGATGTGTTAAAGTCGACAGGAAAAGACTCGTCGAAGGAGGGCCTTGATATATCCCCCATCAATGACATGAAACTGACATAGATATATAATATGGTGAATCAAATGAGTATGGACTGACATGGGTAATGAAAGTACAAATTTGTGATGGTTGACTCTCGAGGTGGATACTTCCCTTGAACACTAAGGAACAAACACCAAAAACATGACATGGACCAAAACATGATGCAATGGATACTATGACTTTCGTCAGGTGACCCAAAGGAGTAAATAAACTCAAAGGATTGGTTCAATGCAGAGGTTTAGTGGATTAAAATGTATGTGAATACAATGTGTTGTGTTCAAGGGCGACTGCAAGAGTGACCTGTGATGTTTCCCAAAACGTGGCTTGGCCTGGTTCCTTCAATTTTTCCCCCATCCAGATAAACGAGTACCTCTTTTTATTTTTATGAGCTCAATGAGGATAACACATGCTTGATATAACTTACCTTCGATAAGTTCCTCTTATTTTGTTTAACGAACCAGAAGAAGTAAGGGTTCGATCCCATATGGGCCCTTCAATGTGTAATTTTTAACGAGTCTAGAGAAGGAAAACTCAGTGGTTTTTCATGTTTAGAGAGTCTGAAAATAACTTAAAGATGAATCCAGCGTTGTCTTTTTTCATAATATTAGTCTCTAAATTTCTAGGAGACGCCCTTTCAAAAAATTTTAAACAAGTGTGAAAGGAAGCAAGATCACTTGACAATCATTTCATGTTTAGAGAGTCTAAAAAGATATTGAACAAGACTCTAGGGGGGTTCCTTTTTCGTATATCCTTACTAGTCTGAAAAAGAGATAAAAGTCTACTCAATTACGTTCTCATGCTTTTTTTAGCATGAGAAGGAACTAATACCATGCCCGTTGGTGTGACAAGTTTAAACATAACAATACCACTTATAACCTACAAGTGATGACAAATCCGCATTCCAAAGTATTAGTGACATCTCCAAAAATGATTTTAAAACCCAAAATAGAATATAGGTTAGAAAATATCAAGTCTATATCAATGAAATAGGGTTAAAAAAATGTTTTTACCATTTCATTTGTGCCAAAATGTTCTAGCAGTGGTAAATTTGACTTTGGAGAATGATTTTGAAGTTGTCGACATCAGAGCTGCGGTCAGTCATTTTCACTTCCATCCAGATAAGGTTGGTCTTTAACTCTTTCCAATCATTTTGTATGGTTTAAAATTTCATTTTAGGTAGTTTTTTGTTTCATATTGAGCCCCCTAGGAAGCCTTAGGTGCCGAACTAGATTGACGCTCCCTCAAAGGGATGAGGGAAGCACCAACCATGTTTTTGGTGCCCTGGTAAGTACTCCAGGCGAGCACTAGCACTCTATGTATGCATTTAAGGGAGCATCGATGCAAAATAAAAAAATAAATTGATAGTTAAGCTAAAAATACCCAAAATATTTCTACGATCAGATGATTAATGGCACTTAATTGAATGTTCTTTTAGTTTGCATTGATAAAATCCATGATTGAGTGGAAGGAGAGCGAGCATGAGCTCGATGACATATCTGCATTGCAAAACCTCCAAACAAGGGCCACTTTGAGGAATTGTGGCCTCCTCAAGTAATTTAAACTGCAAAAGATGAAAAAGGAAGTCCTTTTACTTGAGTATATGATTAGGTTGTGGGATAACATTGAACAGGCATTCCAGATTGGGCCACAAATGCTCAAAATCGAGCTAGAGGATGTATAAGCTTTGACCGGCCTTTCGAAGAGAGGGGCTCCTATCATTTTATCCGGACAACGAGCAGTTCTAGTGCCTGCCGAGGTGTATGTGGAAAATCATTGTATTCAGGGATCACGATTGGTTGGAGGCTGAAACGTGATCAAAGATGTTAGATATTTGCCTCTTCGATCCATCTTGTTTTCCATAACCAATTTGGCAGGTAGCACCAGTGCACATTTGGCTTCAAGGTACCAAATGGATTATTCTCTACAATGCGTAGAGCCAAGGTTGTTCAACTTGAGCGGAGATTTCCTTCACAATGTGAAGGATACAATTATAAAATGCAGGGCTGGGAAACAAAAACAATTTGGGTATGGCTCCTTTTCTATTTCATTCTTTCTAGAGCGAATCCCATAGATGTAGTTGTAGATCACGTTGATGGCATGACCAGTGACTGAACCAAGAATGGAAAGGTGGACGACCTTGTCCCCAAGGTTGGGAACCGACTCAAAATTTAAATTCACGGCCGACTTCTTTGCTTGGTTGAGACGCCAGCTGATCGTCATTGAGGATTTCCATACATCAGAGTAGATTTCTGGGGTATCTTGGACTTGGTACTTCCTGATGGAATAGAGTGGGATGCGTTAGGTATGAAACCAAAGACCTTGTCAAGTTTTTATTTTATTTTAAAATTTATATTATTTGTATGTGTACACAGAGGGATTTTTAAAAGATGCATTATTTCATCATGCAAACAAAGGTGCAACATGTTTGGCAGATATGCTTACACTAGGGCATTGCGGAGATGCACATATAGTTGTAGAGAACGAGGTAGTTGTGGGGGGCCTCTGGGAGGTCGAGAGGAACCTTCTTGGTCTTACGATGGGTGTCCCTCCTCTCAAGAGGTGAGATGTACCCCTACATTTGTAGAGACATACTGTGGGGATTCCATAGAGTCTGAACCACCTACTTCGATGAGTGGCATGTGTAGTGGTGTGATTCTCAGAGAAAAATGTGGTGCATGAGGATTAGGATCCTCTAGATGTTTTGGTAGTCTTTTTCATGATGATATCATGGGAATGAGGGCCCAGATTTTTCCCTTCTATGTACCTTTTTTATGTAAAGAAAATGTTTTCCATCACGCAGTATATATATATATATATATATATATATATATATATATATATATATATATCCAAGTTTTTTGGTGCCAGTGATGTTACAAATAACCTTATGTGATGTGTTTATTTTACATGTGATGTGTTTTATATGGTTCATTTTCTTTATAAAATTTCATCTATGCGCAAGATACCGATCCATAATATAATTTTCTAGCGAATCCGAAGTTGTGTTGAGTCCTCTTGGTATGTGTCTATATTCTATAAATTCAAAGATTCTTTCAATATGACGAACTCGTAGGTGGAGACACAAAAGGATAGGATTGTGAATGGTGTAGACCTGATTAAACTAACAAACCATGATTTGAGAGTCTAGGCTAATGATTATACGAGATACACCTAGGGAGGAGGCCTCAGTTAAAAGTCCAATGACAACGTGATATTCTACGATGTTATTCGTTGTCGATCCTAGGAAAATGCCTCCTAAACTCAATAACTCATCAAAGTGGTAAGTGACCCAAGTTGCAGAAGCAATGTTCTGGGTGTGTTGACTAGTGCCATCTTCAAACTCGACAAAGATAGGAAAGGAAGATGTTATTTGTGCATGCAATCGCAAGACAAAGTATAAGAGGCTAAGACAAAATGCGTACATGCAAGAGAAAAATACACACTAAAACTATAGTACAATAGTCTACAAATAACACATGCTAGATGTTCTATGCATAGTACTTCTTAAGGTAAATCCCATTCTGGGGTTCACTAATAGTGATTCCGTCGTAGTCAACTAGCTCATAGTCACCTCTATGTAATACATGTTTTACAATGTAGGGTCCATTCCACAGAGGTTCTAACTTGTCTTTCCTTAACTTATCGTGAGTTTGGTCATAAACGAGGACTAGGTCTCCTTCTATGAAAGTATGTGTTATAACCCTAAACTACACTAGACATGCATACCTGGCATCAAGCCATCTTACTTCCAATCTTTGCCAAGCCATCACTGAACAACTCTTCTAAAAACCATTGTTTTGAACATGTACATGCCCTACACCACTATTGTTCGCATACACATGCTTTTTGAACCACTACAACTCGTGTAAACTCACAAAAAATAGTGAAAAAAGAAAATTGAATATGGATATGGGTTCTAGTCCATTACTTAACCATTTGACCACCCATAGCCAGTCACCCCAACCGTTACTCTCTCTTTTGGCCTATAAAAGAAGGTGTTGAGGCCCCATTCCAAAGGGAAGCATGAGAGCATAGAAACTTTGGCCATTTCAATATTCCCCCATTGCCCCAATATTTTGCAAACACATTGTGAGTTGAGCTAGAATGCCATCTTCCTCCTTTGAAAATCCTTTCCATTTCCCTAGAGAGAACTGAAGAGGAGAAGAACATGTGGAAGTAGTTGGTGCATGTTAAAGAGGATTCCAGGACCAAGTTCGAGGAGCAGTGCCAGTCTCATGTTGTAAACGACTTTTGTGAGATTAATATAAAGAAGTACTTTTTCTGTCCCACTAAATGATGTCTTAAATATTTATGTTTTGTTTACATTTTTTTATTATGATGTCTAACCCACTAATCCATACATAGAATGCATGCTTGTAGTTTCTTGTTTGTCTTTTGGTGAATGCAGGTCAACCTTGGGAGGAGACTTGCATTCAGGAAACAACTAAGCGCAAAGGGATTGACACCGAACACAGAGTTTAAGGTATGCCTATCAGATCCCTATACTTTTTCTTTTATGTATTATTGTGGAATAATGTCGAGATAGTTGATAAAAGGTAGGAGACTTTAGAAGGTTAGCTCTACCTACATTTAAGAAACCCGGTGTTGTTAAGCCCTAATATTGGCTCATTACCCCTTAATTGGGGAATATTACATTAGTAATGTTATTTTATTTATGTCATCTTTATTCCATTAGTTGTAATTATACCTCCTAGTCTCATATATATACCAAGGAGACATTTTCATTTGGAATCATCTTGTACTTGAACATTTATGTGGGGTAAAAGGAGGTTTCCCCCTCAAAGAGGCTTATTATCTGAAATTGTCTCTTTTTCAAGGCTTTGAGTAATTATTCTGAGGTTTTTCTATGCTATATTGATATTTGGTTCGTAACATATGGTATCAGAGTTCAAGGTCTTGGGGTTTTGCTGCTACATCTGAGACACCATGGAATTTTTGCTATAACATTTTTTATACAACAATTCATAAGGAATTACTTGGAGGATATTTATTATACATCTCAAGGTACATTGGGTTAAAAATTCAGCACCTGAGGCCTTATACTTTTGGAGATACAACCTTTGTAAGATAGGGTTATGGAATCATCCTGAAATGATTCATTGCGGAATTTTTGCTATAAATTTTTTTATGTAATGTTTGAGACCCTAAACTCTGGAATGTATTCTAAGAAATTAGTAAGGTATCTGTGGTAGAAATTTCATCTTCTAGGTCATCGTAAATTTGTAGATACACCCGGTGGAAGATAGGGTATCTGACTAGTCCTATTGACTAGTCTCAAGCAGGTATTCCGGGTAAAACAATCATAAATTCTTCCTAGAGTATCCAAATTGAGTGAGAAAAGTTGCATTGGATAGTTGAAATACTGTAGTAGTTCTAGTATGAGTTTCAGAATTTTATATCAATTATTTTGTGTGGGGCACGCTATACAAGTGAGATCTCCTGGAAAGGCCAAAAATCAGTAAGTTGTGGGGAAGTTACCGTAAATTCCACTTGGCACATCCAAATTTTATTAGACCTATGGAATTGAAGAGAAGAAATATCAGAGACCTATAAAAAAAAGGTTCATACTCAGAAGGGCCAAAATTTTGGAGATACAATAAAAGGAAGATTGTCTAACAGAACCACCTCAAAATCAAGGTTTAAAGTGATACTTGGCCAACATGCCACCAAAAAAGGTAACTTCTACACCAAATAAGCCTCCAAACAATCCTACTTGGACTCTTGATGAAGGTGAAGGAATTCTTAGGGACATAAATGATTTACAAAAGAAGACAGTAACAAAATATGAACTACAAGAGATGATTGATTCAACATAAGCTAAGTTTGAGGCAATAAATACTAAGATGGACGCTTTAAAAGGGGAGATCATGGAAGGATTGAAAAATTTCCCAATAGAGAGGACACCTGAAAGTGAAAATGTATCCCATGAAATTCATTATGAGGACACAAGGAAGGTGAATCAAGAATAGATAAACTCCAACTTTGGGTTGAAGACCAACCACGTTCCTAAGATCGATATGAGGAAGTTTGATGGCAAGGACCCAATCACATGGATACTTCAGATGGAGCAATTCTTTGATATACATAATGTTCCACATACACAAAAGGTACAAATTTCTTCTTTATATTTAGAACCCAATCAATTTGTATGGTATCGATGGCTTTGTTCTCGCAAATCACTTGTCACTTGGACAATTTTCATGGAAGAAATGATAGCACACTATGAGGATACAAGGAGCAATACCTTCTTTATCCAATTGATAAATCTCAAGCAAAAGGGTTCAGTTACCGAGCACATTGAGAACTTCCAAAGATTTAATGTAAAGGTTACATATATTCCAGATGAGCACTTGATTGATGTATTCATAGGAACTTTAAAGGATAACATTCAACATGAGGTTCACCTTTGGGAATCCAAATCATTGGAGAATGCATTTAAGGTGGCAAGAAATGTCGAAAGTAAAAATATGGCTATGGCTACTAGAAGGACCAATCCTGACATCTATAGAGAGAATAATGCTCCTTTTTCTAAAACACCTCAACCTACAAGGTTGACACCTCAACAATTGGAGGAAAGAAAAGAAAAAGGATTATGCTTTAATTGTGACAGAAAGTATAGTAAGGGACATACGTGTGGTAGGAAGAAATTATTCTATATAGATTGTGAAGAGGAAGAAGAACAAGAACAAGAACCATATGAAGATGAAAACGTAGAAGCAATTTCATCTAAAGAGTTGACTCCCACAATATTTCATAATGCATTGGCTTGAATTAGCACTCCTCAAACCCTCAATATCCAAGGATACATCAAAAAGAAAAAGCTAATATTCCTAATTGATTCTGGCAATACTCATAATTTCATTCACTATAAATTACACAAAACTTTCAATTTATTTGTATATCTAGCGCCAGAGTTTCAAGTAATGATTGTAGATGGAGGAACTATCAATTGCTCAGGAAAATGTAATAAGATCAATCTTACTATGAGGGAATATGTAATGAATAGTCCAATGATTGCTATACCCATGGGTGGTGCTGATGTTGTACTAGGAATCCAATGGTTACAATAATTAGGAACAATGGCTTTTAATTTTCAAGAACTTTTCATGAAATTTTCATTGGAAGGAAAAGAAATTGAGTTAAGAGGTATCATAGGGAAACCCGGTAAGGTGATAATCTCTAATGGCATGACAAAATTATTGAAAAAGGGGCATCAAGGCATTATTTCACAACTATGCTCACTAGATGTTCAAACATCTAAGCCATCTATTCCTCAAGATATCCAAGGGATCATTGATAAGCATTCCAAAGTATTTGAAGATATTCCCAAAGGTCTTCCACCTACTCGAAATCATGATCATGAAATTCACCTAATTCCTGGGAGTGTTCCTCCTAACATCAGGCCATATAGATACCATTATGCCTAGAAGAGTGAAATTGAGTGCATGGTTGAAGAAATGTTAGAGGCTGGAATTATTAGACCTAGACAAAGTTCTTACTCTGCACTAGTGGTAATGGTATTCAAGAAATATAGCTCATGGCATATGTGTCCAAATTATAGAGACCTCAACAAGATCACTATTAAAGATAAGTTTTCATTTCCCATCATTGATGAATTGATAGATGAACTACATGAAGCAACCTATTTCACAAAATTGGATCTTCGTTCAGGGTATCATTAGATTAGAATGAAGGAAGAAGATATCCCAAAAACAACATTCTGAACTCATGAAGACCATTATGAATTTTTGGTCATGCCTTTTGGCCTTACAAATGCACCTTCCACATTACAAGGGTTGATGAATTCCATTTTCAATCCCTTCCTTCGAAAATGTGTGTTAGTATTTTTTGATGATATACTAATCTATAGCAAGTCTTGGGAGGATCATGTGAGACATGTTGACAAGGTGCTACAACTACTAAAGGAGAAACAACTATATGCCAAACCATCCAAATGTTTCTTTGGAGTGAGGGAGGTAGAGTATTTTGGTCATATTGTATCTCATGAAGGTGTCAAGGTAGACCCTAACAAGATTAAGGCCATGATGGACTGGCCGATTCCCAAAACATTGAAGAATCTTAGAGGATTTTTGGGTTTGACAGGTTACTACCACAAGTTTGTTCGACACTATGGAAGAATAGAAGCACCCTTAATGGAACTAACTAAGAAGGATACATTTTCATGGACTCTAGAGGCAACTAAAGCTTTTGAACAACTTAAAGAGGTGATGTGCAAAGCTCCTATCTTGACCACTCCAGACTTCACAAAAACCTTTATTGTGGAATGTGATGCCTCGAGAAATGGAATTGGTGTTGTCCTAATGCAAGAAGGAAGGCTCCTGGATTTTGAAAGTTGACCACTCAAGGGAAAGAACTTACACAAACCCATTTATGAGAAGGAACGGATGGAAATACTACATGCATTGAAGAAATGACCTCCTTACATAATAGGTAGACACTTCAAGGTCAAAACAGATCATGATAGTCTTAAATACTTCTTGGAACAAAGATTATCTTCAAAAGAACAACAAAAATGGGTAACCAAGATATTGGGTTATGATTTTGAAATTGTCTATAAAGAGGGGAAGCAAAATGTTGTTGAAGATGCACTTTCAAGAAAGGATGAAGATGATGACTCCCTTCTCTATGCTATCTCGATCATCCAACCTGATTGGATAATAGAAGCAAGGGATGAATGGAAGAATGTCGAAAAAGTGTGGACTCTCATTCAAAGGTTGCAACAGTATTCCAGTGCATCAGATACATTTACATGGAAAAATGATTCACTATGGTATAAACATCACTTATATTTATGTAAGAACTCCCAACTCAAACAAAAGGTACTATTGGAATTGCACACCTCTCGAGTAGGAGGGCACTCGGGACTTTTGAAAACCTACCATGGAGTCAAGAAGGATTTTTTTTGGGATGGCCTTAAAACTGATGTTCAAAGGTTTGTTGCAAAATGTTTGATTCGCCAAAAAAATAAGGTGTAAACAATTAATACCCCAGGTCTTTTACAACCATTAGCCATCCCAAGTCAGCGTTGGGAGGAGGTTTCCATGGATTTCATCACAGGGTTACCAAAGTCTGAAGGAAAGAGTTTCATCATGGTGATTGTTGATAGACTGACCAAGTACACACACTTTTGTGCACTCTCTCATCCCTTCAAAGCTAGTACAGTTGCCACCGCATTCATGGAGACATTTCAAAAGCTACATGGCAACCCAAAGATTATTGTGAGTGACAGAGATCCCATCTTCACTGGACATTATTGGAAAAAATTATTTTCTTGTTTGGGTACTCAATTGGCTCATAGCTCATCCTATCATCCTCAATCTAATGGACAAACCGAGATAGTGAAAAAATGTCTGGAAGGATACCTTCATTGCTTTGTCTCTGATAAAAAAACACAATGGTTCAAATAGTTACCCTTGGAAGAATGGTGGTATAACACTTCCTTTCATACTGCAACAAAAATGACACCATTTATGGCACTCTATGGATACCACCCTCCTTCCATCACTTCTTCTCTAAAATAAAAATCTAAGGTTCAAGCAGTGGAAGATCACATTGAGCATCAATAAAAAGTTCTCCAAATCTTAAAGGACAACCTGACCATGGCACAAAATCGCATGAAACAACAAGCAGATCAACATCGTAGTGAAAGAAGTTTTGAAGTAGGGGATTGGGTGTTTTTAAGACTACAACCATACAAACAGATGTCCCTCAAGCAAGCCAAGAAGGATAATAAATTATCACCAAAGTACTATGGCCCTTATAAGGTGTTGCAAAATATTGGTACTATGGCATACAAATTGGAGTTGCCTGCATCTTCACGAGTACACCCAGGTTTCCATGTTTCATGCTTAAAGAAGGTTATAGGCAACAAGATCCCAGTTCAAACTTTATTTCCAGAACTTGATGAGGAAGGAAAAATCATATTGGATCCTGAAGCCATCACTGACACAAGAATTCGCCAGCTGAGGAGTAGATCCATTTCAGAGTATCTCATTAAATGGAGGAAACTACCAGCTGAAGATTCCACTTGGGAAGATGAGTCTTTTATATAGAAGCATTCATAGTTACTCAAGTGTTGCAGACAACATTTGTCTCAAGGGGAGGGGCATGTTAATCCCTAATATTGCTTCATTACCCCTTAATTGGGGAATATTACATTAGTAATGTTATTTTATTTATGTTGGCTTTATTCCATTAGTTGTAATTATACCTCCTAGTCTCCTATATATACCAAGGAGACATTTTCATTTGGAATCATCTTGTACTTGAACATTTATGTGGGGTACAAGGAGGTTTCCCCCTCGAAGAGGCTTATTATCTGAAATTATCTCTTTTTCAAGGTGTTGAGTACTTATTTTGAGGTTTTTCTATGCTATATTGATATTTGGTTCTTAACAGGTGTAGTCCGTAGAGGGGTTTTCCTGCTATAGTAGAATTGGCTACCATACTGGGGAGGCCTATAGGGTCTTTGGGGATATTCTTTTGGGTATTTTTTGAATTAGTTTACTCACTGTTTTTGAGTTTCTGTAAGCTTCTGTGTCTTTACGAGATGTTGGTCTTCCATACCAGTACTCCATGCCTTTTGCTTGACTGTTATTTTTCATATTTTTGAGAAGTTGCAGAGGTGTACGCGGCCTGTAGTGGGCCTGCATGCGTGCATACTCTCCATGCCTTTGGACAACCCACGTACATACGCTAACTGCTGAAGTGTTAGTAGCATGCCTGTATTAAGAAATTTTTTCTTAGAAGAGGCAGTCATCCTCTTCCCTATCAAAAGTCATACTTTATAGGGTTTTTCTTGATCTAGCCCTGGTCTCTGTTATAGCAGTCTATAGCCTAGATCTAAGCTCAATATAGCTTTCTTTTCATCAAAAGATTTCTTGTGTTTTATTTTATAGGGTTTTTATACAAGTTTGTGAGTCTGCTTTGATATGCATGTTTGGTATTGTCAGTGACTCCCTGTGATCTGCGTTTGGGCCTAAATTCATTTCTTGGTCTTGAATTGTCACCATTTTCCCATTTTTTTCTTTAGAAGAAAAGAAAATAATTCATTTTCAAATTTCTTGTTTTGAAGCATAAAACAATAAAAATAAATCTTTCATATTTTTGTGTGGTAAAGTAGTTTAGGTTAGTTGTTTCATTTACCAAGGAAAAATAATTTTTTCTTAAGTTATTTACTTGAATTCTTAGGACATTAAGTATCTCGTAGTCGAGCCAAATCTTTCTTTAAGTTTTTCTTTTCAAAGATCTGAGAAAAGTAGTTACGAAAAGTTTGGTTAAAGAGTTTAAATTGGCAAATCTTTATTTGTGAAGAAAGAAGTGCTTTTGTTTCCAGTATCATTTTATGCTCTTCTCTTTTGTCTCTTAGAGAACATCACTGGTTTCACTTCCATTCCTTTTGACTTAAAACAACCACTAAAATTAATGCTTAATTAAAAGTTATTAGACTTTGTGTTTGAAGGGTCCATCAATTTAGTCTAGGCTAGAGCCTTGATTTAGGATTGGAGAGGAAACTCTTCAAGGCTACAAAAACAAACATAAGAGTCTGAGCTAGGGAGTGCTTGAAAGTACAGTAACCATGAAAGTTATCCGAGACCCCCCTCTAACACATGGGATAAACAAGAGTTTGTGTAAGGAAAGGTAGAGGAGATAACCCCTCCAAAGCCGGACCAAGCATAGTGGGGAACACATATAGAGGGCTTATCTTGGGATTCTGTTGATCGCATTTTCCATGGAGCTTTGTGGGTCTCGAATCCATTTGAGGTCCTCAGTCGTATTCCAGAACACTTTCTTTTGATACCCTTGATAGGTTTCGAGCATGATACCCTGCTCATTACGGTCCACCTGACTATTGACTGTACCCGCCTGGTGACTGTTCATGCGCTGGCAACCTAGTTGCCTTTATCTTAGTGAATTACATAGGTGACTGCAGGGGTATACCACAGTACCTAGGGTAGACATCAGGCCACACTTTGCAGATTATACCCAAAGGGTTCTTCCATATTCATGTTTCACTTGCATCGGTAAGTTTATCTAGTGTTGGCTAGTGTAATTGTTCTTCCAACTAGCTAGTGATATGCTTGTCTTATCTCATAGGATATTTTTCTAGTGTGTGCTAGTTTTCAAAATGTTAATAGAAATCCCTAGTGTGTCATTGATATTCTCACACTGTGTAGGATCAGGAGCTCTGTCAGTCATGAGGGATTCCTGTCCTTCCATAAGTAATCGAGAGCCACCCCCACCACCGCTAAGGCGAAGACTAGACCAGCAAGGGTATTTTGAGGTGATCGGGCCACATGAAACTGAGCCCGACCCATATCCAAGAGGAGAACATTTGATTCCATAGGAACCAACCATTTTCGACGTCAGAGTGGAAGCTCTTGGTCCTTATAACCCTCTGATCGCTAATCTAACAATGCCCATCGTCGTACAAGTTAAACCTTACGAGTGTTAGGTAGTGTCAGAAGTAGCGATGGAGACAAATGTTGCTACTTCTTCAGGGAATTCTTATACTCCCTTTATGGTTGTCACCACAGGGGGTGTTCTACCTCCTAACCAACCATCATTGGTTTGGACCACCATGGTATCGACCGCCTCTACCTAGGGAAATGGTTCGCTTCCATCTATGTCAGCGATCACTTCTCCTTTCACCTAGAGTGCGACAGGCCCTTCATTCTCATATGGGATGCTTGGCTTTGATACAAACTCTGTCCTTTCCTACTCCACTCTATAGACTTTAGGTCTGGGGGTAGGGAGATCTAAGGTGTTAGAAAAACAGGACCGCGGAGCAATAAAATAAAACAAATGCAGAAACAAAACACAGAAGACACACAATACAAGAGAGACATAGATTTACGTGGTTCACCCAGTGTGGGCTACGTCCACCAGAGAAATTGTCAGGTCCTTCCTTTATTATTATCCAGCAAAATGAAGGGATAAAACCTACAGCAAAACCCGCTGTAACTTCCTCTTCTTTCTCTCACAGTCTCCTCGCTCAGAATACAAT
>JASDQU011442419.1:0-18532 GCA_032191745.1 Picea mariana | reverse complement strand
GTACATACTTCTGGGGTGTAAATACTTCATGGGGTATAGACACGGCTGAAAGCAAAGAACCTCTGCATCAGGAAGATAATCAGGCTCCACAACCAACATAAGGCTCCTCTGCAAGGATCCATGGGTGGTACTTCATATCCCTATAATGCTTTCCCTTATGGAGGGGGTCATATACCTCCTTCGTCCCCTTCACTCGGCAGTGCTCACCAGCACTCCTCCAAGCCAAACGTAAACTATAGTTTGTTTAGATCAGGTAGTCATGGAATTACTTATTATAGCATATCGAAAGGTTCGACACCATTCTCTTTGCTCAACGTGTTTGGTAACAACGCATTCTCATCAGTTATCCTATCGGTCGAGGGTAACCTCGGTTGTGGACAACAAAATCCTTTGTAGGGTACTATTCTTGCATAGGGGGGAAACTTAGGAATTCCTTCCTCACAAGGACCTTGGAATCCATGGTGGGGATCAGTTTCCTTGTTAGGGATGTCAACCGGGGGCAACCCCTTCCATAGCCAATGGAACCCCAGGCAAGGCTCAACACCTAAGCCCGTCGGATCGATAGGGGGAAACCCTTCCCAAAATCCTTGGAATGTGATGCAAGCCCATCCCTTTACATCCTATTATAGGAGTCAGTCGATGATGTCTCAATAAGAATAGAATCCGTTCACTGGTCATGACCATGGTTATTACCAGAACCTTGGCTAGAAACCTAAAGTTTCTAGGCAACCTAGTGCCAGCCAAACTCCAGGCTCCTTTTTCCCTAGTTATAATCAACAACCCAAATTACCATTTCTGGCAACTCTACACTTGCCAGACTTGACAAGGTTATTAAATGACCCCATTTTTCACGATCCGCATTGGCCTCCTATGCCGACCAAGTTTCCTTCGAACATTACAAAGTTTGAGGCTAAGCGTAACGAATATCCAGGCGATCATGTGACTACCTTCCATTTATGGTGCTCGTCCAACTCTTTGAGAGACGAATCCATCCACTTGCATTTGTTTCAATGCACTCTCATCGAGAGTGTTGCGAAATGGTACATCGAGCTCGACCACTCAAGATACTCTTCCTTCTGCGAATTGGCAATGGATTTCTTAAGCCATTTCCAATTACCTGTAAGATACGATGTCGGCACCAAATTGCTGGCCAACTTTGAGTAGACAAAAGTAGACCATATCTCAGATCACATCAGAGAATGGAGATGTCGAAAGAGTTTGATAAAAGTACCAGTCCCACTAGCATTCCTGCTTGAGTGGTTCCTCAAGTATTTGGTACTCCAGTTATCTAAAGACATCTCAACCTTAGGGGTATTTTCAGGAGAAGAGGTGATAATGAGAGTTCAACATCTAGAGTTTATTTACTCTCAATATGGTTTACTTTACGAAGTTTTTCTAGATGCACCGCGGTCGATACTTGACAAGACCAGATAGAAATATGGACCACATGTCGATGGTATTTTTTCTTTAGTGCAAATGAATCCTACTGATTATCTATCAAATCAATTGTAGTAATTGTCAATATAGCAGACAACGACTATCCAGACCACTATTTTAGTTGCTCCCCCTACTCAAATGCCGGATGTACACAGTGTGCAATTGACAAACCTGAAGGCCACCCAACAGCCTAATGGAAAGAAGAAACAACGAAAGAATGGTATGGGGGATAAGACACCTATCAATAATGTTGGCAGGGGAAACACAAAAAAGAAGAATTTGAAGTATCCATCTAATCTTTGCATGAAAGACCACATGAATCACCAGTTCCCTCAGCTTGTGGAGGCCCATAAGTTATTGTCAAAGTAGCAACCTACCGTGTTAACAAATACATTTCCACATGGGAAAAATTTAACTCAAACCTCTTTGAGCATGAAAGGGGGCAGTCAGGGAGCCCCTCTGTCGGCAAGTAATCCTTCATCCATGAAGGTGTACATGATGAAAGGTAGCGTTGAATTAACAACTAGGACACATGACTATGGAATTCCAAACACCTCTGAGAAGGGTAAAGAATCCAAAAACCCATCTCTTCCTCTCCAGATTGAGAAGAGGTTGGGTGAAACAATGAAACACATCCCAAAAGGCACATTCAAGAAAGCTTCCCACAACCCAAATGCAAGGCCGGCCCAGACTTACTCTATGGTGGAGGATTTGTCACTAACCCCTTGTGCGATGTCTACTTTGGAAGTCCTCCAGAGATTCCCTTCCCAGAGAAAGGCTCTGTTAGCTGCCTTAGGATCTACTGAGACTTGTAATCCAAGAATGATCATGCTTGATACGACCAACTTAAAACCTCATCTTCCTTACCACATGATGTTTCAGATAGTAGTGTCTTACACCACGAAAAAATTATCTCGAAATATTTTCCGCACAGTGGTTGATGATGGTGCCTCGACATGTGTGATGTCTTTGGCATGTTGGAAGGCCATAGGCCAACCCATTTTGTCTCTGTCACCTACTCTTCTTACTTCTTTTGACGGTCGTTCATTCCAACCACATGGAATCATCCCCTCATTCCCCGTGCAGTTGGGGGGGAAGACCATGTGCGTCGAGGTTGAAGTGGTCGATGCATCTCTCGGATACAATCTCTTGTTAGGAAGGAGTTGGACCTATTCTATGCAAGCAGTGGTCGTGGCAGTTTTTTGGGTCATGTTGTTTCCACACGAGGGCTATATAGTGTCCATTGATCAGTTATCCTTCTCCTATCCTAACCCTTCATCATGGGTATCCACAGTCCCAATGATTGATAAACCTTAGCCCAACATCGTGAACATAGGGGTTGGTTTGTGCCCACCTTTGATGGGTGCTTTTGATTACCTGCCTCTGACCGGCAATGTCCATTACATAAGAGCTATCCCCGACTAGCCTAGGGCTGAAATATTTCAAATCTCAGTGTTTTGCATGACTTACTTTAACGATTTGTGGACTCTTCCTGTTGGAAGATTTGTTGTTGTCATTGATGTCAACCCTAGTCATGGGTTTTGGATCACAAGATTGATAAAGGTATTTGGACATGAGGGAAAATGCACATGCAGATACAACACCCATGGATGGATAGTATACATCATGTTTTTTCTGGTGGTATGTGACACATCATGTAAATCCTCATGGTTGAGGAGAAATGAATTTTTGAAGATGACAAAGTGAATTGAAGAAGGAAGTACATGTAGGCCCTGAAGATAATCAAAGAAAAGAATTACAAAATAAGAAAGTGTCAAGTTGGCCCTAATGTTAAAAGGAAGTGACATAAATGGCATAAATAAACATCATTATACATTCATTTTTATAAGTTTAATTTTAGAGGAAATAAGAAGAAAAGAAGGCTGGATTTCAAGGGAGGATGAAGTCTTTTGGTGATGTGTTCTAAGGTATGTTATTTTCAGGTCATCTTACCATTTTTTCTATAACTTTTTTTATAGAACAATTCAGATGGTGAAATAGCTATGGTATTTAGAAGACATATCAAAGTACCTCTGGTACAAATTTTAGCTCTTGATTCACTATAATTATGGAGATACACTCTTTGGAAGATAAGGTTTGTGACCAGTCCTGAAACTAGTCAATAAAAAAGTGTTCCGGGTAAAAAAGTCATAAATTATTCATACATAATCCAAATGAAGTGGGACCACTTCCATTGGAAAGAGTACGGATTTTATTTTCGTGTGTGCAATTTTCAAAATCAGATATTAAATATTGAGCGTGGGGCACATTGTACAAGTTGGGTCTTCTGAACATACCAGAATTGAATAAAGTCTACCATTCTTTCTATAACCTCTTTTTGGGGAGGATTCAAGGAGTGAAAATTGGAGGAGTTTTAGAGAATACATTGAGTAATATTATCTACAGGATCAGAGTACTCCGAGAATTGAATAATTTCAGAAATTGAAGAAGTCTCAGGAAGCATTATCAGGTTCTATATGATGATTGGTTGATGGTGATGATTTAATGTAAAGTTTTATTATCTCTCATATATTCTTGGGTGGAAGGAAGGGGCAAGGACGGAGAGCTCAATTATCTCTTGATATTGGAGGATTGTATCTTCTTCTTGGAGGTTTATCCCTCCCTTTACATTTGAAAGCTGTAGCTACCTTTGGAAGTCATTACTTCCCTTAAACAATGACTATTGATTATTTCTCATATATTGTGCATGGTGTATTGTGGTGTATTGATGTATCTCTTATACTATTGTTCATTTCTCATTAGATATAGTTGAATTGTTTAAGTATAAGTTGAAAAAGGTTTTAAATTGTACTTGATACTGATTCACCCCCATCTCAGTATCAACAATTGGTATCAGAGTGGGTTACCTTTAGTATAGTTTAACCACTGGAAGGAAGATCCTAAGAAGAAATGGAAGACAAAATTCCAAATTGGATTCCACCATTTGATGGAAGCAATTTTGAATACTGGAGTAATAGAATGGAAACTTACTTGAAATCTCTTGGGGTAGATGTTTGGTTCTCATTTGCTTCAGGATAAAATGCTTTGAAGAAACCAAAAACTGCAGCTCAGAAGGAAGCAAAAAGGAACAACAAATTGGCAATAGATACCATCCTGGATGGATTGACAGATTCAGTGAAATCCAAGGTGGGATCATGTGCATCATCAAAATATATTTGGGACAAGCTACAAGACCTTTATGTAAGGGAAGACAAAGAAGAAGAATAAGAATAAGAAGAAGAAGAAGTTGAAGCAAATTACAACATCTCAGAATTCAAAAAAGAAAATAGAGGTCAGTTCTTTTGATTTAATTATGAAGGAGTAGGTCATGTTGAATTTGAATTTCCTCATCCAAGGATTGAAAGAAATGACACTGAAGAAGAAAATTCCATTGAAGAAGAAGAAAATCATGAAGAAAAAATTATTCAACAAGAAAATGAGAATCTTAAAAAATTGAAGCATGTTGAGATTGAAAATAGCAAGCTAAAAGACATGCAAAGAAAACTAAGAAGTGAATTGGTTAGTTGTGAAAAGACAGTTGTAATCTTGAAGAAACAATTAGAAGAATTTGAGAAACTAAGAGAAGAAACCATTTCCTTGAAAACTCTACTCGAAGAAGAAAGAAGAATAGGAGAAGTAAGGAATGTCCAAATGAAGAAGAAAGAAGAAGATTGTGAGAAACTTGAACAAGAAGTTGTCCCATTGAGGAAGAGCTTAAGAAAATCTCAAGTGCCAAAATACTACAAACATCTTGGATGCATGGGTGAAACTTCATACAAAGAAGATGCAAATACCAACAAGAAGGTTGAAGAAAGAGCTACACAGACAGTTGATGAGAAGTGGACTAGGATACTAGAAAGAAGGAATGATTACAAAAGAGATGAATATCCAAGAAGACCTCCTACCTTTAGGAATTAAAGAAGCTTCAATCAATATGAAGGAAACTACAGAAGAATAGATCATGAACCCATATGTACTACATCACAAAAAAGCCCACTTACTCCAAGGTATCAAAATTTATTTCTTGGTCATTGTTATACTTGCAAAATTTTTGGACATAAGGCAATTAATTGTAGAATCAATGAAAGGAACACATACGCAAGAAACATGAATGGTGTAAATAGAAGATATGGAAATAATCATGGATTTGTCAACATAAGTTATATTTTCCCCATTGATGGACAAAAATATTGCATGCTACAAATGTAATTATCTTGGTCACAAAGCATGAGATTGCAAATATATGAATGAAGAGGTCCCTATGCCAACCACAGTATGGAGAAGGAAAGAGATTTCAAACAATGAAGACTGTCGAATAGCATTGACAATTGAAGAATGTAAAGAAGAAGATGAATGGTACATAGACAGTGGATGTTCTTCACACATGACTGGGGATCAAGACAAATTCATCATCTTGAAGAGAAAGGGTGGCAATGTTGCATTTGGAGATGACTCATATGCCAAAATACTTGGAGAAGGTGTAGTAGAGATTGGAAGAAAAAATGTAAAAGAAAAGAATGTTCTATTGGTTGAAGACTTGAATCATAATCTACTCAGTTTTAGTAAAATGTGTGATCAAGGATACACTCTTATGTTTGATTCCCAAAATTGCAAAATCAGAAAAAATAACTCAGGAAGATTGGTTGCAACTGCAACAAGAAGACCGAACAACATATACATCCTAGACATGAAGAAGAGAGAGAAGACAGAAGACACACAAAATGATTCTAAGGAAGAAAAAATCCCAAAGAGCAAAAATAAGGATGAAGTATTATTGAGTGCCACATGTTCAGGGGGAGCAGCCCCAAAGAAAAGAGTTACATTTTTCCATTAAACTCAGGGGAAGAAACCGTAACCTTTTCCATTGATGTCAAAGGGGGAGAGAAATTGGGTTCATGATGATAGGGGGAACATGAGTTTTGCCATCAATAACAAAGGGGGAGATTGTTGGAAGATTGGTTGTTATCATTGATGTCAACCCTAGTCATGGGTTTTGGACCACAAGATTGATAAAGGTATTTGGACATGAAGGAATTGAACATGCAGATACAACACCCATGGATGGATAGTATACATCATGTTGTTTCCGTTGTTATGTGGCACGTCACATGGATCCTCATGGTTGAGGAGAAATGAATTTTTGAAGATGACAAAGTGAATTGAAAAAGGAAATACATGTAGGCCCTGAAGATAATTAAAGAAAAGAATTACAAAATAAGAAAGTGTCAGGTCAGCCCTAATGTTAAAAGGAAGTGACATAAATGGTATAAATAAACATCATTATACATTCATTTTTATAAGTTGAATTTCATAGTAAATAAGAAGAAAAGAAGGTCGGATTTCAAGGGAGGATGAAGTCTTTTGGTGATGTGTTCTAAGGTATGTTATTTTCAAGCCATCTTACCTTTTTCTCTATAAATTGTTTTCTAGAACGATTCATATGGTGAAATAGCTATGGTATTGATAAGACATATCAAGGTACCTCTGGTAAAATTTTTAGCTCTTGATTCACTATAATTATGGAGATACACTCTGTGGAAGATAAGGTTTGTGACCAGTCCTGAAGCTAGTCAATAAACAGGTGTTCTGGGTAAAACAATCATAACTTATTCATACAAAATCCCAATGAAGTGGTATCACTTCCATTGGAAAGAGTACGGACTATAGTTTCTTGTGTGTGAGTTTCAGAATCATATGTTAAATATTGAGCGTGAGGCATGCTATACAAGTTGGGCCTTCTGAACAGACCAGAATTGAATAAAGTCTACCATTCTTTCTATAACCTCTTTTTGGGGAGGATTCAAGGAGTGAAAATTGGAGGAGTTTCAGAGAATACATTGAGTAATATTATCTATAGGATCAGAGTACTCCAAGAATTGAAGAATTTCAGAAATTTAAGAAGTCTCGGGAAGCATTATCAGGTTCTATGTGATGATTGGTTGATGGTGATGATTTAATGCAAAGTTTTATTATCTCTCATATATTCTTGGGTGGAAGGAAGGGGCAAGGATGGAGAGTTCAAATCGCTCTTGATATTGGAGGATTGTATCTTCCTCTTGGAGGTTTATCCCTCCCTTCACATTTGGAAGCTGTAGTTACCTTTGGAAGTCATTACTTCCCTTGAACAATGACTATTGATTATTTCTCATATATTGTGCATGGTGTATTGTGGCGTATTGGTGTAACTCTTATACTATTGTTCATTTCTCATTGGATATAGTTGAATGGTTTAAGTATAAGTTGAAAAAGGTTTTAAATTGTACTTGATACTAATTCACCCCCCTCTCAGTATCAACACTTCCTTCCCCATCAACTACGATGGAAAGAACAAGGCACCA
The DNA here is from genome assembly GCA_032191745.1 of Picea mariana. NCBI lineage: Eukaryota > Viridiplantae > Streptophyta > Pinopsida > Pinales > Pinaceae > Picea > Picea mariana. The sequence goes on along the minus strand of JASDQU011442419.1, from coordinate 10,757 downwards.
TGGCATGGCCATGCCTTCGTCCACAGAAGAAGTTGTGTACTCTATAGTCCAGTAGTCTTCTACCGACCCTGATCCGACTCCCGCATAGGAGTTATATCCAGTTCTTGAGCCTATTTGGGCTCAAGGTTCCCTTGCCGATACTGATTCTTTAGACTTAGTCTTTCCCTTAGACGAGGAGATTATTGAGGAAATGACTAGTCTGGACAAACCCTGGGATGATCTCCATCATAGATCTTATTTTCTCCCAGAGTAAAGAAGAATTGAAGCAGGATATTTCACTCTGACTATGACTGGAGATATGGCTTGTCCTATCAATCCTTTGGCTATGCATGTTGTTTACGCTAAAGTAAATGTGAAAACCATCGCTAAAATGATATGTATCGGTATCTCTAGAATCCCTGGCATCGTGGAGAATATCTTCGTCAGAGAAGATTTCTCCCCCAAGGAGATTCGAATCTACACAGATTTATTTACAGAATTCTATGACATGTTTTCCTGGTCTTACGAGGAAATTCCAAGCATAGATCCAAGAATTGTTGAACATGAAATCACGACATATCCTAATGCCAAGCTGGTCCGGCAGAAGCTTCATCCAGTTAATCCCAGGAAAGAAATAATTATTAAGGTTGAAGTAGAGAAACTACTCAAAGATGGTTTCATCTACCCTGTTCAATTGACTCAATGGGTGTCAAATCTCTTTCCAGTCAAAAAAAAGCAGGGTACGATTCGCGTATGTGCAAACTTATGTGATTTGAACAAAGCCTGTGGAAAGGATAATTTCCCCATGCCATTTATTGACCAAATAGTCGATGAATGCACAGGGTGCAAGGCCTTTTTTTTCATGGATTGTTTTTTGGGATACAATCAGATATAGATCAAACCTGAAGACCAACTCAAAACCTCTTTCATTTTCCCATGGGGAACATTCGCTTATCGGAAGATTCCTTTTGGTCGGAAAAATGTTGGAGCTAATTTTCAGCAGGCCATGTCTTTTTCTTTCCACGACCTCAAACACATAGTCAAGGCTTATCTTGATGACTTAGCATCATGATCTTGTAAGAGAGCTGACCATCTAGCACACCTCTGACTTATCTTTGAGCAATGTCGCTACTACAGGATTCTCTTGAATCCAAACAAGTGCAGTTTTTTCGTAACAGAAGGTTGTCTGCTTGGTTTCATAGTTTTGACAATAGGGATCATGGTCGATCCTCTAAAGGTTGAGGCAATAATTCAGTTTCCTCCCCCGTGCACAATCCCTCAGCTTCAAAGTTTATAGGGAAAAGAGAAATTCTTACAACGTTTCATCGAAAACTATCCTGAGATCACAAAGGGTTTCATACACTTACTGAAGAAGGATGTTCCTTTTCATTGGGATGAAGTCACTCGACGCTCTTTTGAAGTGTTGAAACACACCCTCACATCTACCCCTCTGCTTTGGCCACCCGATTATAATATAGATTTCTTATTGTACTTGGTCACTACAAAATCGACCATCAACATGGTCTTGGTTCAAAAGGATGATTTTCTCTCAGAATATGTGATCTATTACCTGAGTTGAGGCCTGGTTGGACCATAACTCAATTATTCCCATGTTGAAAAACTTGCGTTGGCAGTCATTCATGATATCCAACGATTCCGTCATTATATCTTGTTTCACAAGACTACCATCATTGTTGTTGTGAATCCATTTCAATATGTGTTGACATGACATGTAATCGATAGAAAAACCAATAGATGGATAGTTATCATCCAAGAATTTGACTTGGATTTTGTCTCGGTAAAATCCTAAAAGTTGTTGGTCTTCGCGGAACTCATTTCAGAACTTTCGGTCGAATCAGGTGATGTTATACTCGAGGAGTCACCTATCAAAGGACACATGTTTTTGATCGCATATTCAGACTGCTGGTATGGAGATATACTAGTCTATCTCTAGACTTTAAAGTGCCCCACCTCTGCCTCTCATGATGAGCATCGTCGTATATTCCATCAGGCCAAGAACTATCTCATACTTGAGGACACTTTGTATTGTCGAGGTGTATATTACATCCTTCGTCGATGTCTTACTCACGAAGAAGAGAAAATTGTGCTTAACGATTTCCACATAGGAGCATGTGGCGGTTATTTTTCTGGGTTTGCAACAGCCGAAAATATTCTACGAGCCAGTTACTTTTGGCTGACATTAATCAAAGATTGTGTTGAGTCGTTCAAGAAGTTCCACCCGTGTCAGATCTTCTCTCGGAAGATGAGGGCACACCCTTCTCCCATGTTTCCCATCATCACAGTTGGTCCCTTCACCAAGTAGGGGATTTATTATGCTACATGCAACCCTCCTTCCGCAAGGGGGCACCGTTATATCATCATAGCAGTAGACTACTTCATGAAGTGGGTCGAAGCTATGCCAATGTTTAAATATGATGGCGAGACAAAAACTCTCTTTTTGTTTAACCAGATAATAGCAAGGTTCGACATCCTAAGAGAGATTGTCACTAACCATGGCAGTCACTTTCAGAACAAAATGATGTCTGAGTTAATGTCAAAGATTGGGTTGAGAAAAGAACATTCATCACCCTACTACCCACAAGAAAATGGTCATGTGGAAGCTGTGAATAAATCCTTAAGACTATTCTGCAGTGAACGATCAATTCGGCCAAGTCAAATTGGCATTTGATGCTGTACTCGGTACTATGGGCCTACTGATCATCTATTAAGACTGCAACCGATTTCTCACCTTTTCAACTCATTTATGGGCTGGAAAAAGTCTTTCCTATAGAGTGCCAGATCTCCTCTCTAAAATTGGCAGTATAGTTATTGCCAGACAGTTCACCACTTGAAGAGTGTTTATTATATCTTGAGCAGCTTTATGAACAATGTCAGGATGTAGCCTTGGCTAATGAAGCTCACAAAAAAAATTTCAAGTGTCAGTATGATCGGTCCGTCTGTCCTTGTATTTTTTTTTAAGGCGACCTTGTCCTAGTCTATGACCAAGATAAGGACCCCCTGGGGGTAGGCAAGTTCAAACCCATGTGGGTTGGACCTTTCATCATGAAGGAGGTTCTAAAGAAGGGTGTTTATCATCTAGTGGAGTTTGAGGGAAATGCTTTGGCGGAGCCTAGAAATGGGCTCTACCTCAAGAAGCATTACTCGTAGGTGGGTTGCCTTGGGTGACTTCTTGTAACATATGTATAGTCTTATACATTTTCCTTTTAATTTTTGTCTTTTTGGTTTTATAGACGTGTCATTTTTTATGTCATATTTTTCACTATGGCAGATGTCAAGTGAATCAGAGGTGTTCATTGGGTTTGCGGACAGTGTTAGCTGACACTCTCAGAGGTTTTCTTCCACAGCTTGGGTGATTTTCACACCTTAGGGCCAGTTGCTATCTTCAGGAGGTATATGTTTAGGCGACGACACAAACAATGTCACCAAATACAGTGCAGTTTTAGATTTTCTTCGTGACACTTTGTCGCATGGTATCTCTCACCTCTGGGTCTACTTAGACACTCAGCTGGTTGTGTCCCAGTTAAATGGGGTTTACTACATTTACAATCCTACACTACACCGACCGTTACTTAGGGTACATCTCATAGAACTAAGATTTGATTACATTATGTATATCCATGTTCCTATTAGATTGAATCAAATCACAGATACTCTAGCTAATCATGTATTAGATTGACATCTTGCACACATGTAAGAAAAYGCACAAACACGCACATGTAAAATACATTTGTAAAATAGATGTAAAACATAATACGTAAAAAGATGTAAGATATCGATATATATATCAAAACTATCAAAGTACATGGGTGGGTACAAATGCCTCAAAAATATGTCCAGTAAGAGTCATGGGGCTTATGCCCTAAAAATATATACAAAAAGTTCTTTCGGCATGTAAGTAGTCCATCCTAGCTAAGGGCAGGGCCTGTTGGCCCTGCCATAGTGAACGATGGTGTTCTCCAAATGCCAGAAGAGTTGTACCTAGGTCTGTGGAACACCAAATACGTGAGGTTGCATCGACGGTGGGAGATCCTTGATCTCCACCATAGGGAATGTACGAGTGAGCGCGGTGAGGTTCCACTCCACCCGTAACTAATTTTCGTAACTACTTTTCTCAGATCTTTGAAAAGAAAAACTTAAAACAACATTTCACTCGACTATGAGCTACTTAATGTCCTAAGAATTCAAGTAATGAAATTAAGAAAGCTTTCTTTTTCCTTGGTAAATGAAACAACTAACCTAAACTACTTTACCAAACAAAAAAATGAAAGATTTGTTTCTACTGTTTTATGCTTCAAAACAAGAAATTTGAAAAATAATTCTTTTCTTTTCTTCTAAAGAAAAAAAGGGAAAAATGACGACAAGTCAAGACCAAGAAATGAATTTAGGCCCAATCATAGATCGCAAGGAGTCACTGACAATACCAGACAGGAAGATCAAATAAGACTCACAAACTTGTCTAAAAACCCTATCAAAGAGAACACAAGAAATCTTTTGATGAAAAGAAAGCTATGCTGAGGTCAGACCTAGGCTACAAACTGCTATAACAGAGACCAGGGCTAGATAAAGAAAACCCATGAGAAGTATGACTTCTGACAGAGAAGAGGATGATTTCCTCTTCTAAGAAAAAATTTCTCAATACAGGCATGCTACTGACACTTTAGCAGCCAGCATATGTATGCGAGTTGTCCAAAGGTAGGGCGCGTATGAATGCGTGCAGGCCTAGTACAGGCCACGTACACCTCTGTAAATTTTCAAAAAGATGAAAACTAACAGTCAAGCAAAAGGTAGGGAGTAATGGTATGGAAGACCAACATCCCTTAAAGACACAAAAGCTTACAAAAACTCAAAAAATGTGAGTAAACTGATTCAAAAAACACCCAAAAGAAATATCCCCAAAGACCCTAGAGGCTTCCACAGTATGGTCGCCAATTCTTCTATAGTGGGAAAGCCCCTCTACGGACTACACCAGGGTTCTAAAATGTAGGCAGAGCTAACCGTCTAAAGTCTCCTACTTTTTATCAAATATCCAGACATTATTCCACAATCATACACAAAAGACAAAGTATATGGATCCGGTAGGCATACCTTAAACTCCACGCTCGATGTTGATCCCTTTGCACTCAGTTGTTTCTTGACTGCAAGTCCCCTCTAAAGGCTGACCTTCATTCACCAAAAGTCAAACAAGAAACTACAAGCATGCATTCTATGTATGGATTAGTGGGTTAGACATCATAATAAAAAAATGTAAACAAAACATAAATATTTAAGACGCCATTTGGTGATACGGAAAAAGTACTTCTTTATATTAATCTCACAAAAGTCATTTACATCATGAGACTGACACTACTCCTCGAAATTCATCTCGGGCTCCTTTTTACCATGCACCAACTTCTTCCACGTGTTCTTCGCCTCTTTAGTTATCCCTAGGGAAATGTCAAGGATTTACAAAGGAGGAAGATAGCATTCTCGCTCAACTCACAATGTGGTTGCAAAATATTGGGGCAATGGGGGAATATTGAAATGGGTAGAGTTTCTATGCTCTCATGCTTCCCTTTGGAATGGGGCCCCAACACCTTTTTTTATATGCCAAAAGAGATAGTAACAGTTGGGGTGACTAGCTATGGGCGGTCAAAGGTTAAGTAACGGCCTAAAAACCCGTATCCATATTCAATTTTCATTTTTCCTAATTTTTTGTGAGTGTATGTGAGATGTAGTGGTTCAAAAAGCATGTGTACATGGGCAGTAGTGGTGTAGGGCACATACACCTTCAAAACAATGGTTTTTAGAAGAGTTATTCAGTGATGGCTTGGCAAATATAGCAAGTAAGATGTTCTGATGCTAGGTATGCATGTTTGGTGCAGTTTAGGGTTATAACATACAAGGATGGAAAGATTTCTCATATTGACTCTTCATTCATTTTTGATACGTCTTGTTAATGAGAGTGACATCGCGACGTGTTTTATCCAACCTAGTCAGACATAGGAAACATTCCTCTTCATCATAAGTGTGAAGCAGGAGTTCTACTTTGAGTTTCAATGAAGGAATTTCACACTCGATTGGTAATATTGCTTCTATGCCATATAATAACTAGAAATGAGTGAATCCAGTTATAGTTTTCACTGAGGTGTGGTAAGCCTAGAGAGTAGAGAAAATTTGTAGATGCCAATATGTTTTGTTTTCCCCCACCATGCATTGAATCATGGTTTTAAGGAATTTGTTGATATGTTCAACTTGTCCTTTTTCTTGAGGATAGTAAGGGGATGAGTTCTCATGGTGAAAACCCAACTTGACATGTAACTCACTCATCATCTAGTTTTGAAAGTGTGAACAGTGATCAACGACAATGGCTTGTGGAACACCAAAGCAAGTGATGATGTGGTTGAAGATGAAAAGAGTTGAAGTACGACCATCATTAAGAAAATTAGGCATACACTCAGCCCATTTTGTGAAGTAATCAATGACAATGATGATATGACTATGCCCCCCAACTAATGTAGGCTTACACTACATAAAATCAATGCCCCATTTTTCAAAGGGGTCGATGGCGACAACATGATGCAGCAGAGCAGGGTGGGTGCATTCCTTTTTATGAAAAACTTGGTAGGGTGGGAATTTTTTGACAGCCTCAATACAATCTTTGAATATAGAGGGCCAAAAGTAACCATCGTGTAATATTTTCTGAGTTGTAGCCACCCAAGAACATTGACCACCACATGCTACAAGGTGACAGTCATTAAGGACACGTTCAACCTCATCATGAGTTAAACAACGTCGTACGATAGTGTCAATACCATGATGATACAAAGTGTCACCGATGATAAGGTAGAATTTAGAATGGTGACGAATACGATGATGTTCTTTAGAAGAGATATCGGGCTGAAAAAATTGGGTTTGAAGATAAATAAGGATATCTCCATACCAAGGATCAGACGTACTAATGAGGAAGAAAGATTCATTGGGGAGAGAATATCTAGGCTCAGTATCTTCATCAGCATGGGGAATATCACAGATAAGTTCTTCAAAAACCAAGGACTTTTATCTTTGGAATTCACAAACTCAAGATTGAATTCCTAAAGAATAACAATCCATTTGGAATATTTTCCCCCAAGGACTTGCCGTGTCATAATATGATACATGGTATTTGAGCCCGCAATGAATGTGGTAGTGTTTAACAAGATGTAATGGAGAAATATCTTGACAGCAATGACGGCTTCCAGATCCAACTTTTCAACATGGAATATCATAGCTCAGGACAAGATAGACTCTTTCTCAGATAGTATATCACATGGTCCTCACCGTTAGGGTCCTCTTTAACTAACACTATAGCGATAGTGGAAGTAGAGGCTTCCAAGTAAAGGATACAGTATTGTCCATAATTTAGAGGATGCAAAAGAGGTGTATGAGTCAATGCATGCTTAAGAGCATAGAAATATCATTGAGAAGTGTCATCCTAGATGAAAGGAGTGTCTTTTTGAAACAATTGCATAAATCCTTTGGTAATCTCGACATAATTACATATAAAACGGTGAAGAAAGTTCAGTTTCCCCTGCAAACTTTGTATTTGGGTGAGATTATTGGGAGGAGGTAAAGCAATAATAGCTTTAATCTTTAAGAGATCCACCCTAATCCCATGTTTGGATACAACGAAATCAAGGAGTCAACATGATTCGACAACAAAGATACACTTGTGTGGGTTCAAATGAATACGGTAGAACCGACATCGAATAAAAATATCTCGTAGATGTCTAATATGGTTTGATCGATGGGATGAATGTGTAGGTAAATCATCAATGTAAGGTTCCGCAATATGTTTGATATCATGGAAAGCATATGACATGGCCCACTGGAAAGTAGCACCAACATTTTTGAGACCAAACGGTAGTTTCCAATAGGTGAAAGTTCCCCATGGGAAGATGAAGGTTTTCTTATGATGACCAGTGGGTAGAATGCAAATCTAGTTGTATCCGAAAAATCCATCCATGAAAGAGAAAATAACACTACCAGTGAAATTATCAATGATTTTGTCGATGAACGGTGTGGGGTAATTGTCTTTTGTACAAGCCTTGTTAATATTCCTATAATCAATGCAGACACAAATGGTCTCTATTTCTTAGCGACTGGAACAATGTTAGAAACCCATTTTGTCAAGGGGACAAGATAGATAAAGCCATATTTTAACAGTTTCTCAACTTCTGCCTTTATGGCCGCGCTTTTCTTAGGATGAACCGGGTAATTTTTTTGTTGGAAAGGTTTAATGTCTGGGTATTTTTTTATTTCATGCACAACAATCGAAGGATCAATCCCTGGAATTTCCTCATAGCTCCAAGCGAAGACATTGAAAAATTATTTAAATAAGGAGGTGTAAGAGACTACCTCCTCGAGCGAACAATTAGCACCAAGATTAATATTTTCCATGATACCTTCCTTGATCGAAATATCAATAGCGACCATAGAATATATGTTGCCTAAATTCCCCTAAAAAATAGTATCTTGGGTAATTATAGGATATTGTGGAGAATCAACAACATCAGGGGGGGAATATAGAGTGTATATCTTCTTGAATTTCTTCTATAGGTGGAAGAAAAGAGGATCAATGATGGTTGTCATCCCAAGGTACTTCGTCAATACTAAGAATTTCCATAATGGATTCTTCTGAAGGAAAAATTTGGGAAATGTAGTCAAAAGTAGAAGACAAGGAGTTCAACCAATATGGCATCGAATAAGTGTTGGATGCCAATAGATGTTGGTCATTCGTGGAGAGAGAGGCATATTGAATAGCAGTGTATGAAGCCTCAGTCGGACTAAGTGGCATAGCATCACCCAGTGCATCGAATTCTAATGGATTAGGCACAAGCCAAGGATCAGATGATTCTAAAGACTGATAGGCCATAGTCGAAATCATATTGATTGTGGCAATATGTTGTGTGGTAGGAGGAAGTGGTGCAGGGAAAGTACCCATAAGGGAAGAGTCTTTCAAAATACCTACACCAACACTTTCATATGTGATCTTATGATCTCCCAAGAAAGGAATATTGTTAGTGGCAGGAGTGCGAGCGTTGTGTGTACAGTAATATAATTGGTCGATAGTGACAATTTTTCCTTGATAAGGGAATTGTACACATAGAAACACCAATGAAGCGATGACAATCATCGCGTAAAACCAACTTCTTCCTAATAACAATTTGTAATCGAGGGGAGCATCAATGACCTCGACATCAACAAAAGCAGTCTTGCCTCCCAACTGAATGGCTAAGGACTACAAGAGTATGTGAGGATGAAAAACTTGCCCATCGAATGCTCGTAACATTGTAGGGGATTGGTTAAGTGTAGGTGATTTTAATCCTTTCCAATAATATAAATACATGACATAAGTGGAATCTCCCTCATCCAAAATAGTGTGGTGAATGTTTTGGCTGTGAACAACAACATCAATTTGAAAAGAGAGTTAGTGAGAAATTCGTGACTTGAAATTGTTTAGGTTAAACGTGATATTGTTTGACGACTCAAGATCAATGGCACCAATGGAGGCCAAGAGAATTCTACGTTGACTTGGGTAGTGTTGTAGAAATTCCAGTGCAGACATAGTACATGGTACTTGAGCCAAATATTCAACGATGTTGTAGTTTTGGGTGGCACGTGAACTAGGATTGGAAGTATATTAATGGATGGTGCTCTTGGGAGGGCGTAAGATAGAGTCGAAATTAGGTTTCTCTATCTGAAGTGATCTAGATGGAGGACTAACGGAGGTGGGGGATGGATCCGATAAAGTACTGTTATTGACCTTTTCTTTGTCAGGTTTAGCTGGCGTGTTGTATGTCATGGTGAGAGTGGTTAAATCAATCCCATTGAACATACAAATATGGGCACTCGTCGAGGCATCATCATTAGGAGGGTGGCTAGAACTTCCCCCTGTGGGGGGGGCAAGTGCTTGAGCAACCATGGATTGCTACTGAGGAAAATGTTGTGTTAACACGACGGGTTGGGAATTCCCTTTGAAAATTTTTGCAACTTCGCTGTGATGTGGATAGTCTCAAGTGTATTGATCGTCACCACCAATAAGACATGGGAATTTTGATTTTCACTGTGGTTGATTTTCAGTAGCAGGCGATGGATTTTGGGTTTTGGGTTGTTCATTATTATTATTCTTTTTGGGTTTTGTTGACGGGCGAAAATGACCGTCCGTCAACTGGGAGAGTGGAACCGGTCCGGGGTTGTCTAAATAACCCAAGACGTTTGGTATGGACCACCCTGACGAGTTTAACGGCTCCGTTGGCCGCCCTAAGGTCTCATAAGGAAACCAAAGAGAGGGTGATCTGAGCTAAATGATCTAAACTAAGGAAACTAGAAACTAATAAAACAACTAAAACTAACTATACTAATCTAACTACAAATTACTAACTACTTAAATATACACAAACTACTAACTATGATCATAATAACTCAAATCAACTACTTAATTGTCAGCTGCAATAATTCTTTATTCACAAATATACAATATGGACAGATTACAGATTTGATTAAAACCTGCAAAAATCATGTGTTCGCTGCACTAAGACAGCCAAGGATCTATTTTTGGTCTTTTTGTATTTTATGAAACAGAAAGGAAACTAACTGCAATTAAATAATCTAATCTAAATCTAACTAAACTACTAATTAATTAAACAATAAACATCTATCTAATTAACCTGGATACGCTCCAAGTTTGCCCTGTGTAAGATGACTTCGTAAGCAGGTTGGAGGAAGAAGTTCACACCATT
>JASDQU011442417.1:0-10699 GCA_032191745.1 Picea mariana | reverse complement strand
TGAGTGCGTTTCTTAGATCGAGCTATGAGGTTGTCCAAGTATGCGAGGATGATATGAGCCAGATCATGAAAAATGTACATCATGGCCCATTGGAAAGTTGCACCGGCATTCTTGAGGCCAAAAGGCGTGACACAATATGAAAAATCACCCTAGGGGGTAGTGAATGAGGTTTTGTATTGATCGATTGGGTGAATATGAATTTGGTTGTAGCCAGAGAAATCATCCATGAAGGAAAAATCCTTGTGGTCGGCACAATCATGGATAATTTGGTCGATAAAGGGCGTTGGAAAATTGTCTTTGGGACAGGTTTGATTGAGGTCACTAAAATCAGTACAGACACGAATAGTTCCTTGTTTTTTGTTAACAGGGATGGGGTTGGAGACCCATGACGTATATGCGATGGGGTATATGAACCCTGCAACGCGTAATTTGTCAATTTCAACTTTGATGGCCGTCGCTTTGGATGGGTGTAGTGGACGTTGCTTTTGACGTACAGGTGTGATATCAGGCCATGTGTCTATACGATGTTCGAAAATAGAGGGATCAAGGTTGGGAATCTCTGTGTATCACCAGGCAAAAATGTCTTGGTATTCCTGGAAGAGGGATTTTTAAGCTATAATTTCTTCAGGAGAGAATGCGGTGCTAATGGTGATTTCCTCTATGATTCCAGGTTTGATGGAAATATCGATTTTGATGGTGGGGGAAATGTTGGCCATGTTGCCTTCTTCAAAAGCGTTGGGCGCGGGGATAGGGTTATTGAACCAGTCTATATGCCCTAATGGGATAAAATCTTTGGTTTTGATTGCGTATATGGAGTTTTGGTTAGGAAGCGTGAAGGCTTCCTATGAGAGGAAGAGTGCTATGTGATGGAGCAGATTCCATGGGCAATCAGGGGTAGTTAGTTCCTCAAGTATGTCTTCGTCGCAATGGAACTGCCGATAATATAGGGGATCTAGGGGAGTAACATTGGTGACTGTCACTATGTGGTTTTATTCTGGTAGTCAAGAGGTAGAGGGGTTGATGCAAGGGGGTTGCAATGGTTCGCTCAACATAAACCAAATATTGAGATACTGTGGGTTGAAAATGGTAGTCGGGCGTAAAATTTTTGTGGGGAAATGAACTGGAGAATTGGGGGGATTTGGGGGAAAATCCTCATATAGGCTATCCATGAACCATGGATGAGTGGGGAGTGCCTCGGGCTCAAGAGAGATGCTATGAACAACATCAGGGGATGGAGTAGGGGTAATCACTGGTACCTTTGGCAGTGGGGGGGTTGTAGGATTTTGAATAAGGGCCATTTGGCGATGCCTGTATTCAATAATCATAGGACATTGGTATGTGAAATGATCAAGTGATCCACAGAAAGGGCTAGGGCATCTTATACGTTCATTGAATGAGGTCGTGACATAGTGTATGTCAGTGACATGGGTTTTTGATGATGTGGAAGGAGGGGGTTCTTGCTGAAAGCTCTTGCGTACTGCCATTAGTGTTTGGCGGAATTGAGGTAGTGCAGGGAAATGGTGGGTGTAATGGCCATATTCTGAATAGATGGCACATGCGAATTTGGTTTGCAGACCTTTGCTACCTGTATTAGGGGATGTAGTGGTAGTACTAGGTGAACTGGATGAAGCAACGAACGGTGTCGTTTCTTGAGGGAGTTGAATTAAATTGCGTAGCTTGGGGAGAGATGAACATTTATTGGTGGGGTGTCCATCTTTCTCGCATAGTGCATGGGGAGGTTGAAATCGTGGGGGAAGTGGAGCGGTGGGATCTTTATTCTTCCGTCTGCCCCCAGTTGTAGCGGTGTTGCTAGCAAGTGGGGGTGAGGCTGGTGCGGTTGGATTAAGTATTGGAATCTACATCAGGATTCCTTCTGTTTGGGGAGGGAGGGATGGTTGAGGGACTATCGCGAGTGGATGTAGATACCAAATTGGAATCTCCAACACCATATTGGGAAGGGTAAGTGTTGTGGCTACCTGGAAAGCTTGTACGCTCGGTGGGGGGTAAAAGAAGGGGATTTAAGTAATGGCTTGGGGGACTGTCTCCCAAACCGGGATGTGGGCCCGGGGCAGGGTGAAATTGGGAACAGATGGAGTTGGAGAGTTCTCAGGGGATTCCTGAGGGAGGAGATCTATGACTAGTGGGACGTCAGATAGTAAAGACGCCTCTGTTGGAGGAAATGTATCTCCAATTTCAGTTCCATTGGATGAGATGACATAGACTTGTGTTGAGGGATGTATGAGTGAAGGTGCTCCATGGTATGTCCCTATCAAGGATGGGTCTTTGAAAATTCTAGGGCCCATCTCTATGAGTGGGTTGGCATCGATATTAGTGTGTACAAAATGTAGGATATCATCGATGTTGGAGGAAGGGTTAGGCTCGTAATGTGAAACTTGATTGACGGTGATGATCTTCTCGTTATGGGGGAACATCATAGTTTCAAACACAGAGGAGGTGACTGCCTTCATAGCTTACATGTAGCTACGGGGACATTTATAAAGAGCCCTTCAAGAGAGGATGGTCATCCATCATAACCTCTTAAAGTGATGGCGGATGGTATGAGCTTGGGGGAGGCAAGTTTTCGCCATACAGTTTTGGACATGATGCATGTGGATGCACCTTCATCAATGATGCAGCGATGAACTGTGATGTTCCGGATTTGAACCGGTATTTGGAACGCGACCAAAGTGGGGAAACGAGGTTCCCCACTATCGAGATCGAATGTGATGAGTCTAGTATCAGCAGGGTTGAATGCCCCCGAGGTGGAAAGAAATGACTTCCGTTGAGTGGGATAGGTTTGAAGGACTTCTAAGACTGACATGGCAGCATGATATTGTGCCAAGTCATCGACTAGACTATAATTGTGTGCCACCCTATCTTGAGGATTGTTGACATTCTGTCGTAATGGGATGCGAGGAATACGAAAGGGTGTTTCAGTATTAGGGCGTGGAATCATCAAAGGTGGTCCAGTTGTAACTGGACCTACTTCCGAGGTAGTGGGAGAAGATTTAGGGGGTGTGTTGTATTGACCACTACACGTTTGTAGAAGGATTTCTTCCTTGCTAGTGAGGAGGATAGTGAAATCTACAGGAGTGCCAAGGTTTGGATATTGTCCCATCTGTGGTGGGGCAGGGTGCATCTCCTGTTGGGTATTCATCACCCCTTGGTGTGGAATGGGGTTTTGCAACACGGTTGGGGGTGGTTGTTGCACATATTTTTGTGGGGCTTGCTGAAGGGTAGGTGATGCTGGGGGACATGGTACGTTCATGGATTCTTTCATCCATTTAAAGTCAATGATTTGAGGGAAATGGTGAGCATAATTGCCATACTCACTGCAAAGAGCACAAGGGAAGTTTGTCCGGATATTGTTGTTATTCTTCACTTTGTGTTTGTTGTTATTTCTCCCTTGAGGGTTCTGGTTCCCTTGATTCTGGTTCCCCCCAGCCTGTTGGTTATGTTGGGGGTGATTCCCCCCTGGTCCTGGGTTATTATTGTTGTGGTTCTTTGCTTTATTTTTGGCATTATTTGACTGATGGGTCAGATTTTCCATATTTAGTTGTTCGAAGCTTTGAAATTGCTAAATGGGAGAGGGCTAAACAAACTTAACCCCAACGTGTGGTTGTCCTTGTGGTGGAACTATGGGCTGTGGATGACCGGGAAAAGGAAAGTATGGATTATTTTGTGGCAATGATCCGTAGGGTACATAGGAAGGCATAGCGCTTTCACTAGTACTTAGGGTGTAAGTTGAGGTAGAGGGGTTACCAGAACTTGGTTGAACAATCAGGCGCATTGTGGGTGTCGGTGGGGGTCTACTTATGGGTGGAGGAAGGGCAATAGGGTATGGTTGTTGATAAAGGGGTGGAGGATAATAAGGGGGTCCTCCATATATCGACGTATATTGAGGTGTACCGTACATAGGTGTTTGTTGGGGTTGTGGATTGTGGTGTGTTGTGGTACCAATCAATCCTTCCGCTGAGTGAGACATCCCAGGTTTGTCCTGTCCAAATGGTACAGGTCTCGGGGCGTCAGGTAGTGTCGTGTATAAGTATCCTGACTGTGCATAGATGAGGTCATATTGTTGATCCTTCTTGATGGATTCCTCTTCAGATTGGGGAAAGGTGGAAGCCACATCTTTGGCAAGGAGGGAGACAAGTGATCTGAGAAACCAATCAAGGCATTGTTGCTTGGTGGTTTCTTCTTTGAATAAACTATGTCGTCTACGCCATTCGTGAATGTGGTCGGCGATATGAGTGGTTGATGATTGTTTAAACTTGGAGAGTAGTTCAAGACCGTTGTCATGGCAGATTGGTAATTGAAATAATGTCAAAAATGATTTGGCCAAGGATTCAAAAGTCACATGGGACCTTGATTTTTCATCTACATACCAGTTGGTTGATGGGCTAGTGAGTGTGCGTTGGAATAACCTTAATCGGATGGATTCATCCATGATGTTTTTTGAAGAGTACCATAAGTGGAAGGTCATGAAATGGTTTACAGGTCATCTCCTACCTTTCCTTCAAACTTGGAGATGTCGGAAGGTAGTTTGGTAGGCATTGCAAGCCATGTGGGGTCATGCAATATAAGATCATTTGTGATTTTGCTCAGATCTGGTTTGTTGAGGGAAGCTGAGTATGGAATCTGGAGTGGTGGTGGAGGGTTAGTTCTAGCCATGGTGTGAGTGGTGTGTGTACCTGACCTATGGGTTAGGTGGGGTTGTATTTCATCCTTGGGAAGAAGTTTGCCTCGTGCTTCCTTGTGAAGGAGAGCTAGTGGACGGTTGGCCTTGGGAAGTGGAACCAAGAAAAGTTGATCCCAAGCCAGTAGCACTCATAGGGGTGTGAGAGGGTTGGGCCGATGAGCTGGCGAGGTTAGGAACTCCTCATAAAATAGGAGGGAGGTTCTGCAAGCGTCTAGAACGGTGGGGATTTTGTGGATCCCCTATGATGTTCGACTAGAAAAGTGGATGTGTGTGGATGGTGATGAGAGTAATAAAATGAACAAGGATCTTTGTTATAATTTTGGACCTTCACAATATATCTCACAATCGTATGTAATCACAAGGGAATCATACATAAATCATTTGAAAAAGAAGCATACATGTGGATAGGTGGATTTTGTCCACGTGGGAGAACAAAGAAAACAAATGCTCATGTCCTAAAAGACGTAACTTCCTTCCTCTCAAAATAGCACTGGACCTTCCAATAGCACTCAATAGTGGGGTCTGATTCCACTGGAAGAGGAACTAGTGAAGGATGAAACAATCAGTTATAATGAGGGGTAGAGGGTGCATATCCCGAAAGAGATGGTGATATTTCCCAATAGCCACACAAAATCTGATCAAGGTGCAATTGCAGCCCACAATCGCCACCTGGGTATATGTCCTAAAATTTTGTCACTAGGTACCTCGGTCAAAGTGCGGCATTTATATTTTTGGCCTCATAAATGAGTCACGGGCTGGATCCCATCCAAGAGGTGGGTGCCTCAAGGGTAGATGCACAGAACAACTAGACCTCGACCTTCGACCCTTCACGGGTATATCCCTGCCTTATGGTGTAGGAACACTTGACTTGGAGAATTTAAAAGTTCCCTATTTGTCAACTTCTAATGTCTGAATATGTGAGAACCAAATAACGGGGATATATTTGGATGGCTATCCCCGAGATCCTACCTAGACTAAAAAAATTCTTTTGGCACCTCCTGTGGAGGAAAAATTAGTGAGTTTTTAGAAAAAAATTAGATGTGGTTGTTTAAGAGATTGGGGGTGTGAACCAATCTTATTCAAATTAAGTGGGAGTGGATAGTTTTGTCAAGAAAAGGTTGGGGTGTTTCAGAATCCCTTTGGAGGAAACTTACTTCAACCTCCTTGATTCGAGATGAAACTATGTGAGTGAGTAGTGACTTTGTATGTGAGCAAGTGATAAAGTGTGCCAAATTTTTAATAAATTAGGTGTCACCTTGTAACATGTGGACTTCGTGTGGTCCTTACAAGTCTTGATTACCTATTTTACAAGGTGCCATTGGTACAACCTTGCGGAATTTTAAAGTCCCTAGAGAACTAGCATGTGCACATATGGGTCCTTACCAATCCTTTAACTCCCTAGTGTGATTTAATCTAGGAAAGCTTCAAAAGACTATCCTAGATTATGGACATGTGGGCATGTATGGGCCCATTACAATAACCTTTAAACTCCCCTAGTGATGTAAACTAAGAAAGTAGCTTCGAAACTATCATATCTTTGTATCATGTGGGCATGTATGGGCCCTTACAAATTTTAAGATGTGTTTGAAAAAGAAACTAAGAGGAGTCCTGAGGGGGCTGTTGTCCTCTCCTAAAGATTTTGTCTTTAAGGGAGATGAAATATTCCCTCAATCGTTTTTAGGATTCTCAAGATTGCTAAATGGCGCAAGAGAAGAGCATACTCAATGATTGGCATTCAATTTCTGGTTCCAATGCAAGTGTTTATATATGTGATATAGAATGATTCCAACTTAACTTTAATCAAACCAAGCCATCCATGTGGGAAAATGAAATAAAAAAGAGGATAAATATGGATTTTAACCCCCTAAGTGCTTCTATTTTGACTAACCCTTCATGTGGAGAGGGAATCTAAGTGTGGTGCATATTACAATTTGCATAGAATCAATCTTAAGAAGGCTATGGGCCTTCAACATATCACAAAAACCCTTACAATGTTTGAATTATGGACAGATGCGCATGTCGCAGAGTAGACAGAGGTGCATGTGGTGCCAATGCGCAAATAAAAAATGCCTTGTTGGCGTGGGTGTGCAGAAGGTGTTGAGGAACCAAGTTATCTTGGTGCACGTGCTCAGGAGGCACTCATGTGGGATAAAAAACCTGTGCACTTTCTGATACATGGTCGGGAAGAAAATTTCAGATGAAATTCTCTTATATCAGCTTCGAATTTAGGTTTTTGCAAGCTGGCTTGGGCCAATTATGATCCCTGCAAGTTAAATAAACCAAAAAAAAGTGCTCAAACAACCTAAATGGGGAGGAAATTGATACCTATCCCTAGTGGAGTCGTCAATCTTTTGTATCTTTTTCGTCACCTAAATGAGCAAAATAAGGACACTTGCAAGTCCAGTTGGGTTAGCTAGACAGGAAAGAAATGAGTGCAAGAGTTAGACACATCAAGCACAAGAAACAAATAAACAACTAAGCTAATAACAATTAAGGAAACTAAACTAAAGTGCATAAGGAAAGTAGAATAAAAAATAACCAATATTCATGCCACCAATGGATAGATTGTATTAGTCGGAAAACACCAAAGAGAAAGGGAGACTTATGGGTCCCCTCTTCCTCCAAGGGAGAGCTCTTGAACCCTTAATGAATCAGCTCTTCTTCACMATTTATWTCWARYTWGAWATAAATKGTGAAGAAGAGCTGATTCATTAAGGGTTCAAGAGCTCTCCCTTGGAGGAAGAGGGGACCCATAAGTCTCCCTTTCTCTTTGGTGTTTTCCGACTAATACAATCTATCCATTGGTGGCATGAATATTGGTTATTTTTTATTCTACTTTCCTTATGCACTTTAGTTTAGTTTCCTTAATTGTTATTAGCTCTTCTTCACMATTTATWTCWARYTWGAWATAAATKGTGAAGAAGAGCTAATAACAATTAAGGAAACTAAACTAAAGTGCATAAGGAAAGTAGAATAAAAAATAACCAATATTCATGCCACCAATGGATAGATTGTATTAGTCGGAAAACACCAAAGAGAAAGGGAGACTTATGGGTCCCCTCTTCCTCCAAGGGAGAGCTCTTGAACCCTTAATGAATGAGCTCTTCTTACAAATATCAAACTAGAAAGAAATGGTGAAGAAATCCAAAGCTCATTCACTCAAGAGGTGATGTGAATAGCTCAATGAAATGGTGCTTGTATACTCCAATGAGGAAAGAGGTTCCTTGTGGGAGACTATAGGCAGCATAACAATACAAATAGATTCTTGGAAATATAGTGCACCCATGGCCTCCTTTTATAGAAAATCTTTGAGGCATTATTCAACTGGTCTTTAGTGTGAACAAGGAGCCTTTTAGGGCACCTCTAGGTCTTTGAACAACCCCCCACTCAGATTCAGTTCAAATTTGAGGGTCAAATCGACTTGGGAGATGAACCAGAAGTGGGTGGGAGGCTGACCAGAATCCTAAATGCATCGTTCTTAGGTGTGCATGGCTTTTTGCATCCACAGTCATGCATCATGCGTATGTGCGCTTTTTCGACGTTTTCAACTGGTGCATGTGCGCGCGCTTCCCTTGTATTTTGAGCGCATGCTAATTTTATAACCAGTTGTATAGTTTTGTGCCCTTTCAAAATGCATTTTTTGGGCCATGGATGAACTAATAGGTATTTGGATAAGATGGATTCTTGTAACCATTTGTGGATGAAATTTCAGTGATAACAGTCCCTTTCTGCAAGCTCTTCTGATTATGAGTCTTCTAAGGTTTCCTCATAGTCTATTCAGTGTTTGGTTGATGAAGTGGTCATGCCGGTGCAGTCTTCGATTGATCCCACTCTTCTTTTTGGGGGTGAGGTACCTTTAGACCATGTAGTCTCGTAGCCTATTCAGCCATTGGTTGAGAAAGTGGTCATGCTAATGCAATCTTCAGCTGATTCCTTTCTTCTCTTGGGGAGTGATGTGTCTACTGACTATGTTTTTAGAATTTCCAGTTCAGTACTTTCATAACAAGGGGAAATTCCTCTCGCTTCGAGCACACCCCCTCCAAGCCCTAGGATGGTTTCCTTTGATTGGAATGATCTTGTTGAGCCTCGTCTTCTTTCTTCTACACCTTTTCAAATAAGGGTTGAAGTTAATTCATCAAACATTTATTGATGTATTGTGGATGAAGGAGTCTCTGCAAGTATTTTATCCTCCTCGGTTTGGAAAGTCTTGGGACCTCCCGAGCTTGTGACTGCTTCACATGAGTTGTTGGCTTTTAACAGACATCCTAGTGAATTTTTGGGGGTTCTTCCTCAGTTACCTATCTTGTTAGTTCGGAATATTTTCCTTGTCGATGTTATAGTGGTGCAAGGCCTGCTAGATTTTAATATGATTCTTGGGTGTGATTATGTATATCCTATGAATGTTGTGGTGTCTACGCTCTTTCGGGTGATGCATTTCCCTCACAATGGAATCATTGTCACTATCAACCAACTAGCATATGATAATCACCACCCTAATTTGACGTTAGTTCAGGCTGCCCCTTTATATGTTCCTAGTGTTCGTGCAGACTCTACCCCTCCACGGGTTAATTATGTGGCGTCTTATCCTAGGTGTTCAATTGCTTATGTCCAGGAACCTATGCAATCATGTTTGCCTTCTTGAGATTTGGTCTCATCAATTGATCCATTGGTTTATCCAATTGGGGCATGGGAGTCCTTTCTTCCCCCTCTAGGTCCAAGTGATCTTGAGTCTCCTCCTGAGTCTGATCTTGTTGTTTGTAGCTCCTCAAGCCCTTGTGCTTGTGATTCTTCATTGATAGACTCTGCCAGTCTTGGCCAGAGCCTCCATCTTCATATGGAATATGGTCAGTTTACTTCACCCTTTAGGACTGTTGACCTTCATTTGCGTGATTTCTTGAAATTTGAATGGCCTTCAGATGAGGCTATCCTTGAAGCCATGACTACGGTTTCTATACTGTGGGAGGACTTATACTGTGGTTTGTGTTTTCTTCCCTTTTGGGAGACTTTCCAAGTTGACTATCGAAGAGACTCTTCGTCTGAGACTAGCAGTGGGATCTACCTGAACCAGTTTCATACACGAGTCATAGCCCTCTAGAGTCTTCTTTAAGCCCTTTTTCAGACTCTCTAAACATGAAAATATTGTCGAGCGATCTTGTTGTCCTTCATGCTCGCCAAAGTCAAATTTGAAGGCACGTATGTCCGGCGATATTTTACCCCTTTTTTGTTCTGGATGGTCAATTTTACAAACAAAGGTATACTCTAGGAACTTCATTTCTCTAGAAGAGTATTCTCAGGTATAATTTTAACCCTTTTTCGAGCCCGAGGGACTAAATTTATGAAAAAGGAACCCCCACGGAGTCCATAGTTAAGCTCTTTTAAGATTCCCTAAAATTGAAAATATCGTCGAGTGAACTTGTTCCTTCACACTCGTTAAACTGGTCCAGAAGAACATCCCCTACAGATTCCATAGTTAATCTCTTTTCAGACTCCTTAAAATTGAAAAGATCATTGAGTGACCTTGTTCTTTCACACTCGTTAATTGGTTCAGAAAAACATCTACTGGCATAAGTTTACATCTTTTCTCGACTTGTAGATTAAGGAGGAAAAAGGTACACCTTGGGAGATTTGTCTTGCCAGGAGAGTTCTCCTAAGTAGATTTTATACTTTTTCGGGCTAAGGAGACTAAAACTAGAAAAAGGTTGTGATTCCATAGTTAAGCTCTTTTCAGACTCCTTAAATTTGAAAATATTGTCGAGTGATCTTGTCTGTGTCACACTCGTTAAAATGGTTTTGAATAGACATCTTTTCGGTGCTAGTTTACCCCTTTTTAGAGCCGAATAGACTATTTTCGAAAAACGTACCCCAACAGAGTCTTCTTTTATGCTTTTTCAGACTCTCTAAAAATGAAAAACCACCGAGCTTACCTTCTCTGGGCTTGTGAAAAATACATTGAAGGGGGTTTCATCGTGTCCCGCAAATCACATTTGTATCTCTGTGCTT
>JASDQU011442416.1:10897-29477 GCA_032191745.1 Picea mariana | reverse complement strand
GGGCGCCACTTCAATGGCTTGTGGGCTGCCACCTCAAGAGGGCGCCACCTCTCCAAGAGGGGCGCACCTCTCTAACTCCAAATGCTTCAATCCAAAAAGATATGGGATCAATCAACTCCCAATTAGTTTGATCTTGTCCCCTTTGACCTCTAGATTGACTTTGCAATTAAGTTTGTTCCATTTTTGTCCCCCTTTATTCTTTTTTTATTTTCACTTGGCTGATTTTATTGAATTAAAATGCACTTTTTGGGTTTTTGAGGGTAAAATCACTTTTTAGTGATAAAAATCACTAATTTTACCCAAGTAAGTGGTCAATTAGGTAACATGGGTGCTTTAGGTCCAAAAACGAGCATCCCCATGACCAATTTGATGCCCAAATACTTACTTTTTTAAGTATCTTTATTTTTTAATTAAAAATTGCCGAATTCTGGCAATTTTTTAATTAACTGAAAAATTAAAAAATCCTAGGGGGGACTTAGTACATTTCCATAAGACTCTAGGAGGATGTTTGGCATGGTAATATACATTAGACACTAGGCTTAGATCCATGCTCAAGCCCCAACCATGAGCATATACTCCAGCTCTGGAGGATTGAGTGAAAAAACTCATAAATTATAAATCGCCTGAAAAAGCGGCAAAATATAATTAGTAAGTGAAAAAACACTCCAGAGTATAACTCACGCTTAGGAATTGAGGTGGCTAAGACCTTTTACAAATTCATCATGCCAACACCTCTTATTACAATTTTTATGGAAATGTAAAGTAACCAGGTGGTCTTTTAGACCGGCTGAATTTCTGAACTTCTGAATTTTTTTGAACAGTAATGTTCAAATCTTTGGCGGCTCAGCGGAAATTCACCATAGTGCAACTTTGGTGGATAACAAGATCTATATGCTGTTATCTCTGTTTGTGATTAAGATCTAAGGTGTTCTAGCACTGAAATTAAAAGAGACTGCTAATTTTAAAATTACCCTAAAACCTAACAACTAGCAACAAAATAATGTACCAAAGTGATGGATGCCTCAATATGTGTGCAACGTATGTGAGCGCTCCATTAACTAACTCCTCAAACGTGGACATCCATATGCTGCTAACCTCCTCCAACGCCCAAGGCACATGCTCCAACTCCTAATGCAATGTCATAACGCCCAATGCAATGCTACAATGCCCAAGACAGAAGGCTCCTCATCAAGATGAATCATGCCAAGTCATTCACAAAACAATAGGGCACTCCATTGCAAGCTCAGATAGTATGCATGGAATCCATATATCAAGAAGGTGAGCGTTCCACATGAAAATTGTAGTCTACCTCATCATAAACCACTGCAAGTGACAAACCACGCCACATAAACAAGGACGCTCACATCATTGCTACTTTTAGTAATGAAGTTGTTGAAAAAATTAATTTATTGTATTCCTTGGAGAGATTAGCGGATCTAGGAAAACAATTCATATTTTATTGTAGATTAAGATGGAGCTCAAACCTATATAAGGATTTGCTCTCTTCATTATTTCTCATGGTTGGATTTGGGGAGAAATCCCTTGGAGCTTAGTTGAATATTTGTTGGATGTATTTGGAGGATAAGCAAATTGCTTAATGGATATGAAAGTCTTCTAAATCTTGATGCTATCTCATTTGGATGGAATCTTCATGTGTCATGGTTATGAAGCATTGAATGGGGTAAGATCATTCCTCTTTTATTATATTTATCATTGGGATGTTCGATATTGATGCATGTTTCACTGTATTAGGTTGTATGCACTTGTAATTCATTTCTGATAGGTATAATTTTCATAGCCTTTGGAGTCTCTCTGCCTGAGTAGTCTCCCTTGATGAATTTCTGAAGTTTGGTACAAGAGTTAATATAACTTGTTCTTTGCAGCCATATTATTTCTCTTTTTCTTAATAGGACAACCTTCCATTGAACCTTGGTTTGACCCCATTGCCCAATGGAAAGACACTAGTCTTCAGTCCATCCATCCACCTTATCTTCTTTAACTTATAAAAAACGTTTGGCTAGAACCATCTCTTCATTTCACCTTGGACTTTCTTGCACAAGTTCTAGCAATCCTATTATAGGGAAGCCCCCTTGAGCCGGAGAAGAGCCGACCTAAAGTGCAGAAGAGGGTTGGTGAGGTGACAGTGGCCTCCCTCTTAGTTTCTCCAAATCCTTGCTTGAGCTTTAGGACTTTATCTCAAGAAGTGAGGGTTTTTGTGATAACAGTCCCCAAAATATGACCACATCTAGAAATGTAGAAACCCTAATTTTGACCTAATTTTTCATGTTTTCAGATCCCCACCAAATTTGGCCCACATGCTGTACTCAATAAAAGGTATCTAAAAATGTAATAATTTTTATAGTGCAGTGAACTTAGTTTTGACCTAACTTTGAACAAAATTTTGGCTTTCCCTGATTCCCACCAAAACTGAAGCATATGCACATCTCCATAAAGGGTACCCAAATACGTTATCAGATCTCAAGAAAGATGAATCTTCTGAAAATAGAAATATCCAAGCAAGCAAATCTTGAAAATCTGATCTTTACCCTTTTGGAGTCTTCATCTGCCCATTCACGCGTCAAGTAATGCATGTACTCTGCATGCTCGGGATATCTGCCGAATTTTGAATATGTTTGAACTGAAGTACTGAATATGGTGGTCCCTGGTATGAATTGATTTCTGAAGAAAACTTCTCTGAAAATGTATGACAAATCTGGAAATAAAGTTATG
Source organism: Picea mariana (assembly GCA_032191745.1). NCBI lineage: Eukaryota > Viridiplantae > Streptophyta > Pinopsida > Pinales > Pinaceae > Picea > Picea mariana. Next base: position 26,747 of record JASDQU011442416.1, on the reverse strand, counting down.
TGATCATGTGCTAAGTCTGGCCAAAGTACACACAAAATGTTGTGGTTGAATCCACCGCTAGTGTATCCATGAACCATCGATACCATATCAATCAGGATGAACTTTGGAGAAGTTCCTCCTGATCACAAAATGTACTCACAAACATGCTGGAACTTAACACTGAATCTACCTGGGCAAATTCACCGTTAACACGAACTACAAATAGACATTGGCAGCATTAAATTCAATTGCTTTTGCCATGCATGTGACAAATAGTTTGTAAACCAGTCGGAACTAAATCTAGTTTTGGAGCACTTAAAGATTTTGCTATCTTACCAGGGTTTTGAAGACTGTGGTAAGGTGCATATGGAAATTGAACTTGAGTTTGTTGAGATAATTCTTCATAAAGTAGCAAGTTGATGCTATACGATGATTTCTTGGCGAACTTGGGTCTCTGATCTATCAGTCGGTTAATGAATGATGTTTCTTGGATCCTAGAGTATTATCCAGGCCTCAAGATTGTTTGTGTAACCCTGACTGGAAGACGGGAGCAATACAGTGTAATCTATCTGTCCTTTAAGTGTCCATATTCAAAAGCTGTTGTCTGTGCAAGAATAAATTTGTAGCACCGGGAATGGCAGAGATGTAGCCATTGTACATGCAAACAAGTAGTCAATCAACCACTCATTTTTTGGAAGTTATTTGCCTCCATGAATACTGTTTATTTTGTCAAGGATGCAGAGACTCAGAACATGAACAAGGGTAAATGCTCTTTTTAGATATGTTTCTTTTTAGAGAAATATGGAAGTATGGGTCTCTAAGTAACTAGAATTTTTAGAAGCTTGCTCTTAACTTTGCTTGAATTGTCCCCCTTCAGCATAGATTTATGACACACAAAATTTTGAATGCCTGTTGTTCCTTGATAGTTTTTTGTACCAACTTATACATCTAATAAGCCAAGGGCTGTCCAGTTGAGCCTTTTCATTAACTATCACTTGTGAAAGTGATCTTGTTTCAATGGGTCACTGTATTTACGGTAAGTGTTAAATGTTTAAAAACTACAAAACTGGATTATACCTGCTAATATTTTCAGTACAATGTACTATGTAGGACTCTGTGATTATGTGTGAAAGATTTATTGACCATTATGGGACCAAGATGCATAAATCTCTTAAACTTTTCCTAAGTCATTGCCTTGTGGAGTTCAAACTTCAAACAGACCAACAAGAGGAATCTCTGTGCAGGAGATCTTTTATGCTTCTGCATATCTGCAATTATGTCCATTGATTTAGGTTTGATCCCATGCCCCAAAGATTGATACTATTACAAATATTGAATCGCTTTGATTTACACTAAGCAAGATAGAGTAAGTTGAAGAGGCTATGAATGCCCTCTAGCAGAATCTTCTCGGAGTCTGGACATTCTAAATTTTCAATCCGAAATGTATATAAGTGAATTCCTAACATGTTAATCAAAGTTTAGGATTCTGTTTGACTGCAAAAGGATTTCTATGCTTTATCAAATTTTCAGGTTGAACATGTATACCATATTTGTGCTTTTCATAGAGTTGCATATGGTGCCAAATGCCAATGGTATTTTGTCACATGGATGTTAAATCTGTTAAAGTACTTCATATATGTAAGTTATTAAATTGCACGTAACATTGATTGTTTCGTGTGCCATTGCTGGTATTGAACAGACATTTGTACAGAAGCTGATAACTTTAGGAAAGGGTTCTTCCTTGCACCAAATTGCAGTTCGATGTATGTGTATTTTACTGGAAGCCATTCCACACTTTAATTATCGGGACAGCTTGCTAGCTGCAGTTATTGCGCACATGAGCTCTATTGAGGATTTAAACAGGCTTGTCTCTTTACTCATATTTCTATATTACAAGATTTATTGCTTCTGTGTATGTTGTTGAAACGGATTTTTCTGTACATGCATTAGAGTAGGCTAGATATTTTTTGGACTTTCTAATAAACTTTCCATACAACTGACATTACAGGAGATTGAGTTGTGCTGCCATAAGATCACTGTTTTTGAGTGAGGGAAAGCATCGTGGCGAAGCCACAGTAGAGGCTGTTCAATTGATAGCAGATTTTGTAAAGCGCAACCATTGTCGTCTTCATCCTGACACCATTGAGGTCTGTGGAAAAGTGTTTATATCCTTGACAGATTTAGACATTGCTGTTTCATATATATCCCTCTACCAATAAGTTTTTCTTTCATATGAGGTGATGAGTTGTCAATGAGACAAGTTGAGAAATTATGGAGGCACTGCAAGGTATTCAAACAAAGTTATCATATATCAGGCTAGACTTAAATTGTCTTATTCTTTCAAGATTTTGTACATTCATGATTGAGATATACTAGGTCGCTATGAGGCAATACCAAAATCTATTGAAAGTTAAAAGAGAGAGCAACCAGATATAGATGAATTATGTAACAGAGAGTGTGAGCCATGCCTCACAGAGTTTTATGATGTATTCGGAATGGCAATCCACCCACCAAATATTCTGCAGTTCCATGTACCCCATACAGTTTTGCATCATCTCTTGGAACAGCAGTGTCTTTTGCAGAACTTTTAAAAGCCTGTACTCTAATCTCAGATATCCGATAAGGGAAATGGTAGACAAGAGAGGCCCATATGGGTGTATAAACATCAACCTTGTGCCAAAGATATAAGATGGCAATCACTGACTAATTGTGGTAAATGACAACACGTCCTTCTACAACCATGACATCATTGATAGATACCCAAATGTCAGGGTCGAGTAATTTGCCTCATAATTGCATGTAGGAGTTTATGGCTAAATGTGGAAAGAATTGCTTGTAGCTGACGATGTTGATCTACGTGGGTATTGGCAGAGAGTTACAAATAGGTGTTTTCTTAGCCTTGATGTTTATTTGCTTCTTTTTTATTTTCTTTCCTTTTGCAGTTTCCATTATCAACCATGCTTTCTACTTCCTAAATATTGCCATGATTGGGGATTAATTTTTGTTATAATCCTAACATGATGGAAACTTATGTAGCCCAACAAATGATGCTGATTTATCTTTTCCTTCAAGTCCAGTTCTCAATTAAAAATTTTGTTGTAGGTTTGTCGTGGAACTTCCATCATCATTGTTTCTCACTTGGGTTAGGTGCCTTTGCTGAGGTATCCCCTGTTTCTCCCATCTTGATTATTTGATCCTAATATATTTACAAATTGGCTTTCTGTTTTCTATCATATGCCTTTGCTTGGTTGCTTTTGGTGAGTTTGATTTGATATTTTCTCAATAGGTATCAGAGATTTCACTTCACTTTATTTTTTATCACTATGATCTCAAATCACAAGTGGCTTGGGCTGGTTGTATTTGTAGTATCGGGCATTGTTACCCTCTTAAGGGTAGCAACCTTTGGATACCCTTACAACAGTATCATGTACTTGCCTGCGTGAGCTATCGTGCATCTCTTACCAGTTACAGACTCGGTCCTTTCTATTCTCCAATCGTGACATGATGCCGGATTGATGAGCCATGATGTGCTTACTTCAGATGCTCAGATACACCTTGGTGGTCCAAGTCAGTCCATAGATACTCCATGTGTAATATTTGTTTTGACATGATGATATAACCCCCTAGCATGTCATGAAGTTGTGGTTACCTTACGACAGTTGACTAGGATGTCATATCATATAATGTTTTCTCACTTGCGTCGTATTACCACAAGGAACATATTTCTTGTTAGAAGTGTGCCCTTTTCTAAGATGATTCATACTACTGGGTGTTTAGACTAGGTAGGGAAATCCATATCCTAATCACACTAAGTGTTTTCCATTTTCCTAAGTATCACTTGTTTCCATCCACATTAAAAAAATAGTTGCATCCTGTCATGTATGACCACTCAAAGGTCAAAAGAAAAGGTCAAAGTTAAAGGCCTAAATCAAATAAATCCATAAAGGCTAAAGAGGTGAAGAGCAAAGAAACAGAGTACAAACTCCTTCACTATGGTCCCCCCTTTCAAAGTCCAAAGAGCAAAATGCCTATCTAAAGCAAGAAAGGACTTAGAAAAAATCAAAGAAAAGAAAGGGGAAGTGTGTGCAGACCGAAGTAGTAAGGCTCCCTCTAGAAGGTTGCTGTAAAAAACGCCTAGCTAAAATAAAGCTAGAGGCACAAAAAAACTAAAAGATTGACCTATAAAGGTTTTCCTTAGGAGCGGGCTTATTTAAAACTATTAACAATGTTTCCCTAAGAAAAACTTAGGCAAGTGTCAAAATAAAATTAAAATGTTATGTTTACTAGGAAATTTGGAACTATGAATTAATGTTTTTCTAAGGGGCTAGACCCATCATCCTAGTAGATATTACACATTGGAGTGTTATTTGACCCATTGGACACATGGAACACCCCCTTCCCTATTTGAGCATATGCATAAATTCATAACTTAAGTGGAGGGGCGAATTTTGACTTGACATGTGATTTATTTCATCAATAAAGACAAATATTTGGACCATTTGACTGTTTTTGAATCTTTCAAAGGGGGGTTAACTACTTGGAGCATTATTTTATTATGATTTGACCTTATCAAAGGGAAAAATCATTATTCTATTGTAAGAACACATTTAAAATATTATTTTGCTCATGGTTCAATGATTTTACCCATGGTATTTGTAAATGGTTTAGGGCTTCCTCTTCATCTATAAAAGGGGAAGGCCTCTCATTTGTAAATCGGATTGGATTGGAGAATAAAGAAGGAGATCTTGCCATTGTCTATCCATCTTTCTTTTCCTTGGGTGTGCTATTGCTTCATTGAAGAGGTTGATTAGGTTATTGTTTGATGTGGAGGAAGTCTCATGCAAAGAAAGATAGGCCGTTTGATGTAGAGAAAGTCTCATGCAAAGAAAGATAAACCAAGGAGGTAGGAGTTCTCACTGTGTTCTTGCTTTTTGGGAAATTTTTGAAGCTTATTTGGAAGGTATTTGGGAAGAAGACCAAGTAAGTTTTTTCTTATTATTTTGTAGTTTGCTTATAAAATCCTTGCATGAAACTGGTTGTTTGTTGTCCTCATGATTCAACCCCCTTTTGATCTAATAATCTGCTCCATCTCTAGATTAGTGCTTTTCCCCCGGTGTTAGGTGAGGGACAACATTAACATTATTAACGATATTCAGCCAATACATCTTCGAAATTGATAGACCCCATGGCCCAATGGGAGGCCCTCCTTCCACCTGTTCATTAGTCAAAGCCCCTTTAAAATTTTCTGTTAATTTTATTTTTATTTTTTGAGCTTCAATGATTCATATTTCATTCAAATTTTCATATGCCAACCCATCCTTCAGTAAATATTTTGCAGGGTTGGTACCGACACGGATTTAGATCCGTTTGTGTGGTTTATTTTTATAAGATTTAACCCTATTAATTTAAAACATGCGTGGAACAATGTTCTTAATTTATCAATTCTGCATTGCTTGCTGAAATCACTGAATGCAGATGTGTAGACAAGAAACCATTTATAGCACAAATATTTTTCGGTTTTCAGGAATCTGAGCATTGAAATGCTCCAGGAATTTTCTTTAATCTCTTGATCAAACATTCATCACGATTTTGTAGATGTCATCAATGATCATTATATATGCCATTTATGGAGGGTACTTGGATCACATTGAAACCCCAGGTGTAAGATGCCAATATGGCTCTGTTCATTCGCTTATACAAATCTCATCTACGCACATTTGAACACTCCTAGCTTTGAGTTAACTGTCAAGACCAGATCTAAATTTTTTTGTTTGAATACCCTAGATCTCATGCTCATGATATTGATCCATCGAAATTTATCTCTACTTGAGGTGCTTTGGTTTATTATTATTCTAGCCCTCAGATTGCCAAATCGACCATACCCCAGTTTAATGCCTTGCAAATTTCTCTAGGTTTTCAGCAGACGTAACCAAATCAAGCTCTCATTGGTACATTGATTCGAGCCTTCACTTGTTGGTGTGATCATGTGAGTGTTGCAACGAGTGGGTATCAGCCGAATTTGTTGTTCCCTCATTTGTACCGTGCGATTCCCCATTTTTGGAATGTTCATCACTTGCGTTTGGATGGATTTATCTCTTGAATCATGATCCTCACCTTGATCCGTGCCCAATTTGAATTTGAAACTGAACCATTGGATAAGTAATATCCTAAGTCACCTGACACGTCCAAACCCCCCTTCGTGTCGCGAATCCTACGTGTCGGACACCAAACGGTAGGACACGTGTCAGACACTCGTTTAGAACGTGTCATGTTCACAGGACACGCGTGTCTTGAAAATAGGACATGTGTCCTGCTCAGAAAAGGTCCCTGGCTCATGTTTTCTCATGCAAGTTGCAACTGTGAGGTGTTTCAGTGGGCAACTAAGGGTTATTTTGCCTTACTAATTCTATTTAAAAAGGTCCCCACCCCCTCCATTTTACCCGCCCTAGTAATTAATGGTAATATTAAATTTATCTTTATCTTTCATACTCCTTTATCTTTCATACTTAAATTTTTAAAAGTGACATTCTCCTTTATCTTTCATACTTAAATTTTTAACATTACCATTAATTGTTTCAGGATGTTTGAGAGTGGTTCCAACCTCATTGGACTTCATATGGAGAAAGTAGAATTTTAGCTTCCATTCAAAATTCAGTAGACTTAATGGTTTTCAGGATTTCAAGATTGGCAGGATTGCAATGTTTCCACTGGATTCTATCATGTAAGAGGGTATGAAACTGGCATTTAATCAAGGGCACCATACCCTTTATGTACCTCAATGTTGCTGGCATTGATTGTTGAACTCTTCTGTCATGACCCCGGTAAAAATGTACCCTTCACTCAAGTATAAACTCTTCTGTTGAACTCTTCTCTTTGTCATCGTGTCAAGTGACTTAGTGGTGTATCTGCACACTAACATCTGTCTTATTTGTAGGCACTAGGTAGAGATAATAGTGGTTGAAGGGAAAGACAAATATGTGGGATGTGTTTCCTGATGATATGGGTTTGGACAACAGTGTTGAGTTGGCAATGTCATCATTTATGTTAGTAACTTAGTAACTTAGTAGTTACTAAGTTAGTACTAGTTGTATGATTGAATTTGTATCATCGTCATGTAACTATTTACTGTTTAATTATTTCATTTTTGCATGTGTAATTCATAATTTAAATTTTGATATATAAATTATATATATATATATAATGTGTTCTCTGTGTCCTATTTCCGGGGGTCGTCATGCCCGTGTCAGATACTCGTATTTCCGTGTCCTCCGTGTCCCGTGTCAGGTGACTTAGGTAATATCTCTAGCTCGATTTGCATTTTGGTCTGCACTTCACATTCATTGATCCATGGTGCTGGTAATATTTACTATCGCTCAAGATAACCATAACCCCCTTTTAAAACCTACGTATTGTTCTTCATAGTAGGTCTGATCTCCCATGTTAGAGGTAGGGTTGTGTTTGCTATCTCACATCGTTCAATTCTATTCATTGATTAGAGTGTAAATCGTGATACCCTATTCGTATCATTGAGCATGTGTTGATTCCATGGGCCCAAATTTCTTTCGTGGTTTTTAAACTCATGATTGAAATCGTTGCATAATTTTTTTGATAAACATTTATTAAACTCTCAATGGTTGATGTTTTTGGTAGTTGCGGGAGGTATTCATCTCCGACACAACCTTTCTTATAGAAGAAGATGCCAAGACGTCAAAGGAAAACCATTGAAAGAATTAAAGAAACCCCAGAAGAAATCTATTGCTCCAGAAGTCAAGTCGACCTGCTAGAAAAAAAGATAAAATAAATGTATTTTCCAGAAAGGACAGGTCGACCCCATTGGAAAAGTTCACTAGCAGATTAGTATAAATAAGAGTGGATGCTAGCTCATTTACACACACTCTCTACTCTGAAAAAGGGCGCAAGTCTAAGTGCGAGATGCAGCTGCTACATTCCAAGGAAGGAAGGAAGGCACATGTCTAGTTGAAGTATATTTCTCAGTCTTGGTGGTGCGCTAGAGATGCACTAGGGTTTACATTGCTGAGTTACTGCTGGACTCTTTCTCATTGATTTGCTCTAGTGAATAGAGCTTGGTTATTCTGTCTTTGGCATGGATCTTCTCTATAAGAAGGTATTGGGTTTTCTCCCCTTGTGAAGAAGGGTTTCCTAGGGTAAACTACTATGCTCTGCTCGGGGGTGGCACTTGAGGATGCCTATGGTTGGGTGGCAATGAAAGAATAAAGTCTGACCTAGGGCTAATCTGAGGCTACTCATTTGTGGATGAAGTTGCACCAGAACCGGAGAATGCTACAATTTTAGAGGTATGCATTTTAAAAATTGTATCATTATCATAAAGGTGTTTGTAGGAGTAAGGACCCTTGTCTAAGCAACTATCATAGATCAAAGGGTGACCTCAGATCTGTTGAATGATATAGCTTTGGAAGCTATTTTCCCTATTGTAACTAAACATGTAAATAAAGTTTTGATATAGTGTTAACTTTATGTCAAGCATCAAACACATGACAAGTGTCAACCTTATGCCAAGACAACCATATGCTATGTGTCAACCTCATAGCACCTCTAGGAGGGCTGCTTAGGGAGGTCGTAATGGTTAGCTTAGGGAGGCTGCTTAAGAGGGCTGCTTAGGATGGTTGGAGTGGCCAGCTTAGGGGGGTTGCTTAGTGTGGTGGTATGACAGTTGTTATACAACTGTCATACAATCCTAAGACAACAATTTAGGGCGGCCTCTAGAAGAGACAAAGGAAGTGACCTTTGGGAGCATTAGGAGGTGGCTCTTAGGAACTTTAGGAGGTGGCTCTTGGGAGCCAAAGGAGGGCAGGTATGACAACTGTTATACAACTGCCATACATTCTTAGGGGGCTGCTTAGGGCAGCCAAACCAACCTATAAAAAGGGGCATTCACTTACCATTTACATACCTTTTGTTTTGTTGGAGTCTTCTGTTGAGGCAAGGCATCTATTTGCTGAAGTATTTTCTGCTGGTATATGGCAGCTAGTTGTTGAAGTCTTCTGATGTTCCTTGCTGATATAAGGCTGCTACAAATACTATGTTAAAGCTGCCATAACTCTGCTACAACAAGAAGGAAAGCCAGTTATCTTTTGGTGAGTTTGTCAAGCTGTTACTATAAGTGTTAGTTCAACTATTTGTGAAGTTTTTAAGTGTTGAAACAGAGGTATTGTTTCCGCCCTCTGAGTCCTAGCTAGTTACTCTAAAGTCTTGTACTGGTATTGTACTTTGTTGAAGAATCTAAAGAGAAGTTTTGGCTGGGTTTTCTACCCCAAGAGGGTTTCCCAGGGTATACTTGTGTTCTCTCTTTGATTGTCTCACTTTCAGTGATCCTGATATATGCAAGATGTATTAGTATGTTGGTTGTATGCTGTAAAGTTTTAAATTTTCCTACATGCATCGGTTTTTCAACATGGTATCAGAGCTTCTCTGAAGGAAGCCATTTCTACAGAGAGTTATTAGATTTGTGAAGGAGACTACAATATTTCAGTTTTTGAAGGAAGTCAAAAACAAGGACAAGATGATTTCAAGCACTAAGCTTGATGATAAACTTGAGGGACCTGATAACTTCAGAGCATGGAAGTACATAAAATCCCTTGTTCTAGAAGAAAATGACTCATCAGATTATGTTATGGAATAGGTTGCAAAACCTGAGGAAGAAGAAGCTAAAGGTAAGTACATAAAGAATCTGATAAGGGCAAAGAGAATAATTGCAGATTCTATAAAAGACCATCTTATTCCTCATGTATCATCCTTGAAAACTCCCAAAGAGATGTTTGATGCTCGATCTCGTCTATATGAAGGAAGGAACATAAACAGGAAGATGGCTTTGAGGACTCAACTCAAAAATGTAAAGATGCAGAAATCTGAATCTATTCATTCCTTCTTTACAAGAATTTATCAGATCAATGAACAAATTATAGCTATCGGTGACTCAATTGAAGAAGCTGAGTTAGTAATGACTACTTTGAATGGACTTCCGAAGTCATGGGACTCTTTCATAAGAGGAATTTGTTCAAGGAGTAAGTTAACAAAGTTTAGCAAGCTGTGGGAAGATTGTGTCCAAGAAGAAGTAAGATTGCAAGCAAGAGAAGAAAAGCTAAGTGATGATGAAGATCGAGCTCTTGCGACCCATTTCAGGAAAGGAAAGAAAAAGAAGGAAAATCACCCTCCATAGAAGAAGTTTCAGAAATTTGAGAAAGGTAAGAGAGACTATTCTAAAGTCAAATGTTTTTGTTGTGAAAAGTTGGGACATCTTGCCAGAGATTGTCCTCTCATAAAAGAGGTTGAAGAAAGGAGGAAAAACAAAAGACATCATGCTCATATTGTTGAAGATGATGAACCTGTTTTCAAGAGAGAAATAAAATAAGATTCGGATGAAGAGTATGTTTTGGTGGAAGCTCTTACCAATTCAGTAAATTATGATGATGAAACATGGCTTGTGGATAGTGGTGCCTCCAGGCACATGACTGGTTTTAAAGACTCTCTTTCAAATCTGACTAAGAAAGATTCTTCTCATCAGGTGAGACTGGGTGATAACTCTTCCTATCCTATTAAGGGCATAGGGAATGCTTTTTACAGCTTAGATTCAGGAAAACATTTGAAAATGGAAAATGTTTTATATGTACCTGGTCTGCAAAAGAACCTCCTATCTATTTCAGGATTGGAAGAGAAAGGATTCGGAGTAGCTTTTGTCGATGGCCAAGTTCTTATGTGGCTGAGAGGAAAGAATATTGATGATGCTATTATAATTGGTATACATGAAGATGGGTTATACAAGTTAAAAGGAAAAGGTAGATCAAGCCTTAGTACACAGTACTATAAACCCATGTGAACTGTGGCATAGAAGGTTCACTCATATTCACTATAAAGCCTTGCCAGTTGTCAGCAAGATGGTGAAAGGCCTTCCAAAAATTCAAGTGTTCCACGATAGTGTGTGCAAAGGATGTGCACAAGGAAAGAATGTGAAAAAGCCTTTTCCAAGCAGTGGCAGTAAAGAAAAAGGAGTTATGGATCTAATTCATTCAGATGTGTGTGGACCTATGTCAGCCACTTCACTCAGTGGGTATGTTTACTATGTTTCTTTTATTGGTGACTTTTCTCGCAAAACTTGGATTTATTTCTTAAAGAATAAAGATGAAGTGTTTAGTAAGTTTAAGGAATTTAAAGCTCTTGTTGAAAATCTTTTCGAGAGAAAAATAAAGGTTTTAAGATCTGATAATGGAGGAGAATTCACATCTTGGTGAATTCAAGGAATTTTGTAGAGAAGTTGGGATCAAGAGGGAGCTTTCTACTCCATACAATCCTCAACAAAATGGTGTTGCAGAAAGAAAGAACCGATCAATTATGGAAGCAGTTAAAGCCATGATTCATGATCAAGACTTATCAATGTACCTTTGGGTGGAAGCAACAAGGACTGCTGTATATGTACAGAACATAAGTCCTCATAAAGTTCTTGAAAATAAAACTCCAGAAGAAGTGTTTTCTGGAAAAGTTCCAGAGGTTAGTCACCTAAGGATATTTGGTTGTCCAGTGTATATTCATATTCCCAAGGACAAAAGGACAAAGTTGGATCCTTCAGGTAAAAAGGGTATATTTGTCGGATACAGTGAAACATCAAAGGCATATAGACTATACGTCCCTGGATACAAAAAGATTGAGATCAACAGAGATGTTATCTTTGATGAAGATGCATCTTTCTGCAAATAAAAAAGAAATCATGTAGATGAGGTACATGATGAGGAACCTATAGCTTCTAAAGTACCAGATATAGAAGAAGAAGAGCTTGTACCTGAGAATCATGATATGATGGAGCTTCAGAAACCTGTTGATTCACCCACAAAAGTGATTACATATCAGAGAAAACCAGGTTGGGCTCGTGAACTCATTCAAGATGCAGAAAGGTATGGTGCCCCAAATAAGACTTTCAGAGAAAGTAAAAGACCTTGATTATATTCCAACTATGTTGCACTTGTGTCGAACATCATTGATGCAAAACCTTCCAGCTATGAAGAAGCCGCTGAGAAGAAAGTGTGGCAGGATGCCATGATTGAAGAATATCAATCAATTATGAAAAATGATGTTTGGGACATAGTTCCAAGACCAAAAGAAAAATCTGTGGTAACATCTAAATGGTTATACAAAATCAAGCATGCTGTGGATGGTAGTATTGAGAAATTCAAAGCAAGGTTTGTAGCTTGTGGGTTCTCTCAGAAAGAGGGAATAGATTACGAAGAAACCTTTTCTCTTGTGGCAAGATACACTTCCATTAGAGCTACTATGGCTATAGCTGCAAAGATGGGATGGAAACTACATCAAATGGATATAAAGACTGTTTTTCTGAATGGTGTGATAGAAGAGGAAGTGTATGTGGAGCAACCACAAGGATTTGAGACACATGATAGTCAGACACATGTGTGCATATTAAAGAAAGCCTTGTATGGCTTGAAGCAAGCACCTAGGACATGGTATGGAAGAATTGATAATTTTCTGATGAGCTTGGGCTTTATCAAGAGTAAAGCAGATTGCAATCTCTACTATAAGATTGAGAATGATGATCATGTGATCTTACTATTATATGTGGATGATCTGTTTCTAACAGGAAATGAAAAACTCATCACCGATTGCAAGAAGAAGCTTGCTTCAGAATTCGAAATGAAAGATCTGGGTCAGATGCACTATTTCCTAGGTCTGGAAGTGTGGCAGAATCCAGGTGAGATTTGTCTTAGTCAAGGAAAATGTGTTGTGGAAATTCTAAAGAGATTTGGAATGATGGATTGTAAATCCATGACTACACCTATGACGACAAATCCAAAGTTATTATGTTATACTTCATTAGAGATGGTGGATGCCACTTTGTATAGGCAAATGATTGGTTCATTGATGTATTTAATGAATACAAGGCCAGACATATGTTTTGTTGTGAACACTTTAAGTCAGTATATGGTTGAACCCAGACATGTTCATTTGATCGCAACAAAACATGTGATGAGATACTTGAAAGGTACCATTGAGTATGGTATCAAGTATGATGCAGATTGTGAGTTCAGACTACATGGATACTCTGATTCAGATTGGGCTGGTAGTGTCATAGATGGTAAGAGTACTTCAGGATGTTTTAGTTTGGGATCAGGGATGATCTCATGGTTTAGCAGGAAGCAAACCAGTGTTGCATTTTGTACAATTGAGGCAGAATATATGGCAACATGTTTAGCATGTACTGAAGCTATATGGCTACGGAAATTATGGTAGCTGCGGGAGGTGTTTACCTCCACGTGTGAACCTGACGAGAATAGGAGGCTCCGGAAAGCAAGAGAAAACCCTAATGAGTTGGCTAATAACCTTAGAAGCCTTGTCGGCTCAAGAAGATAATTTATATTAGGTTATTAGCCTCCAAGAGAAGAAGTCGGCCATAATTAATAATAATATATTGAACAGACACATATCCAGAGGGAGAAGTCGACCCCAGCAAATTTGGCAGAACTAGTATAAATACAGGGCGCCAGTTCTCATTTGACAGTATCTTAGTATCTCAGGGTGCCAGTTCCCAGTCTGGTGCGCACGTGTGGAGGAGCGCTGCAGGTGTAGGTGCAGCAGCAACAAGTTTTCAGTATTGGCTTGAATATCTCTTGGCTAGGGTTTGGACTATCTGATCAACTTTTTGTGATGCGCTATCCTTGGGGAAAGGTGCGCTACCCCTTGTTTGGCTATCTAGCCTAGGGTTTGCTTCTGGAGGAATTCTCAGTCAAGGTTAATGTGCTCGAAGGGTGGCTTCGGCCTATGGTTGGGTGACGAGGGTATCGTCAATGGTAAAACGAGCACACCATCTTCTATATTCTGGCTACGGAAATTACTTTCAGGATTATTTGATATTGAGTTAGATGCTACTAGTATTTGCTGTGACAATCAGAGTTGCATAAGTTGTCAGTGAACCTCGTGTTTCATGACAAATCAAAGTATATTGGAATCAAGTATCATTGTATTCGTGATGTGGTAGAAAAGGGAGCAGTGAAGCTTCATTATGTGGCTACCAATGAGCAGGTTGCAGATGTGCTAACCAAACCTCTATCAAAGGTGAAGTTTGAGTACTTCAGATACAAACTTGGACCGGTCCCTTGTAAGAGGGAGTAAAGAGATGCATATGGGATTCTTGTGACAGTAGCGGGGCAAGTCATTTACAGGTAGGATGTGGGCTATTCTATTTTATTCTTATCCAGTATGAAAAAGGATCGGCTCTAAGATTACTCATCCAGTATGAAAAAGGATTGGCACTGAGTAAGACAGTTCTTGGTGAACTGTATAGCTTCCTCTAGCATGTGGCTAGTAGGACAGTTCTTGGTGAACTGCACAAATAGTTATTGGTGAACTGAGTGAATAAAAATCTTGTAATGACAGTAGTGTGCTCACCAGAGATGCAAAACTTCTCTTGATGAATAGATTCTACATGGATCAACAAGTCAATAGCCAAGTAAAGACAAATGGATGTAATAGTTGGTACTAGGAAAATACCTTCCTTGCTAAGAGGGAGTGTTGAATTATATAGCTTTGGAAGCTATTTTCCCTATTGTAACTAACCATGTAAATAAAGTTTTGATATAGTGTTAACTTTATGTCAAGCATCAAACACATGACAAGTGTCAACCTTATGCCAAGACAACCATATGCCATGTGTCAACCTCATAACACCTCTAAGAGGGTTGCTTAGGGAGATTGTAGTGGCTAGCTTAGGGAGGTTGCTTAGGATGGTTGGAGTGGCCAACTTAGGGGGGTTGCTTAGGGTGGTGGTATAACAGCTGTCATACAATCCTAAGACAACAATTTAGGGCAGCCTCTAGAAGAGACAAAGGAAGTGACCTTTGGGAGCATTAGGAGGTGGCTCTTGGGAACTTTAGGAGGTGGCTCTTGGGAACTTTAGGAGGTGACTCTTGCCAGTCTTGCTAGCCAAAGGACGACAGGTATGACAACTGTTATACAATTGTCATACATTCTTAGGGGGATGCTTAGGGCAGCCAAACCAACCTTGCATTCACTTACCATTTACATACCTTTTGTTTTGCTGGAGTCTTCTGTTGAGGCAAGACATCTATTTGCTGAAGTATTTTCTGCTGGTATATGGTAGCTAGTTGTTGAAGTCTTCTGATGTTCCTTGCTGATATAAGGATGCTACAAATACTATGTTAAAGCTTCCATAACTCTGCTACAGCAAGAAGGAAAGTCAATTATCTTTTGGTGAGTTTGTCAATATGTTACTATAAGTGTTAGTTTAACTATTTGTGAAGTTTGTAAGTGCTAAAACAAAGGTATTGTTTCATCCCTCGGAGTCCTAGCTAGTTACACTAAAGTCTTGTACTGGTATTGTACTTTGTTGAAGAATCTAAGGAGAAGTTTTGGCTGGGTTTTCTACCCCAAGAGGGTTTCCCAGGGTATACTTGTGTTCTCTCTGTGATTGTCTCACTTTCAGTGATCCTGATATATGCAAGATGTATTGGTATGTTGGTTGTATGCTGTAAATTTTTAAATTTACCTACATGCATCAGTTTTTCAACAGATCCAATGCATTTAGAGGAACAACACACTCTCCTTGGAAGTGAAGACTCCAGGTTTGATTGTTTAAATTGATATGCCTTTAACCTACATTTCAAGTATGTTAGATTTGCTACATTACAAGTAGGTGTTGTAGCTATGACAACAACCTTTAGTTGCAAGCTAAGTTAATCTTCCCTCGAGGAGATATTCTTGTTTGGGTTGTTCTTGTTTCAGGCAGGTTATCTTGTTAAATTTCATGGAGGTTTCCATGGAAATATTGTTGTTCTTGTTCCTTGTTCCAAGCAGGTTACCATGGAGGCAAGTC
>JASDQU011442415.1:0-15996 GCA_032191745.1 Picea mariana | reverse complement strand
ATCCCCCCCCCCATGGCTATAGCCCTGGTCCATGTGACCACTCCTTATATGACCGCAGTCATATTTCAGGGTTTATAGATATAAGAGTCCGAACTCCCATCCTCTGGACTCCCGAAAACCTGACTTCCAAAAAATTGAATTTAACTCTATCCCAGTGTCCGGTTCTCCCTTCGTGATTTCGGTCTTTCCGTCACTGAAAGACTCAGTCCTCTACTCCATAGGATCCCCGAAATACCGAAACCCGGTATTTCAAAATGCTTCTCCCCGACTCTTCTCCTTTTGTGCTTTTGGAGTTCAATCCCCGAAGTGCTCTGAACCTCTTGTCTTTAGAACTCCCAAAGTTTCTAACTCCAATACACCGAAATGACGCCTCCCGCAAATCCTTCCGAACTTTCACATTTCAGTTCTCTTGTAGCAAGGTTCTCCTCTACCCCTGTTCTTTCCCAAACTTGGAAGAATTCTCCAAGTTTCCAAAGGCCTCGACCTTTTCTCTTTTTGTCTGCGAACTCTACAACTTTGAGTCTCACCCGTGTTCTTAACGACGTTGTTCCTCCTGAGCTCTTGGGATTCTAAACTCTCGCCTGCCTCTGTGATCTTTGTAGCTATGACCTGTGCACAAAGGCACTTTTCCTCCTGAGCTTCTCCCTTCGAATCCTCAAGGGATTCTTTTACTTCTACACTCCTTGCAGAGTCTTTGCACTCACAAAGGTGCTATCTCTTTTGATCTTTCCTGTAGCTTCGACCTCTAAGGAATTAACCCTTTTTTTCTTCTCCTTTAGATGGAGAATCTGATGTCATCCTGGCACTTCTTTGCTCAAGAAACTTCTTGTTGAGTCTGCAGGGTGTTCAACAACCCTGTGAAGATCATTCTTTGGACTCTTCTTTGTCTCTGAACTCAAAGAGTTCTTTCTTGTGCTCTCTGTCTGCACACTAACTCAATTCCCTCCTGGCAGAGTGTCCAGAATCTTCAGCGATTCTATTTCTCTATGAACTCTCAGCAGAGTTCCTCCTCAGCACCTTGTGCCTGTACTCAATGCCCTCCTGGAAGAGCTCTATAGAATCCTTAGTGATTCTATCCTCCTCATGAACTCAATAGAGTTTCTCTCTACACTCTATGCACCTGCTCGATGCCCTCTTGGCAAAGCTCTACAAAACTCCTCAGAGATTTTGTCTTCTACTGTGTCCTCCTCTACACAGCCTCACCTCCAAGGTATTCATCAACCTTGTGAAGATCCTCGTCTAAGTCAATGATTTTAGTGGGTATGCCCTTCTAGCACGTCTTTGTCCAAATTCCACAGAATTGGAAGTGCACTCTATGCACTGGCCATCAGAACTCGCAGTGTTCTGTCACGCCCTCTTGACATGATGCCTCAAAGAAATCCAAACCTGAAATCAAAGAACCCAATAGATAGCATAACCTATCTATCCCTGCAAATGCATACCTAACATACATCTACAACATATCCTCAATACACACATGAAGACATTCATCATATACAAATAACATGCAGGAAAAACTGCTCTTATTGTATTAATCTGAAAAATGCCTCTTTACAATATGTTTGAGCTCGGACTGCAACAGAGTCTCTCTCTCCTTCCTTCTCTGCTCTCTACTTCTATGCACACTCATGCACTCACCCCCAAAAAAACTCCCTTCTAAACAAATACAAATATCTCTTTACATGAGGGGGGCTCTTCGAGATCTTCCCTCCAAAGCTACCTACCCTATTCAATTTACATCAAACTTACATTGAATGGGTTGTCTAGTCCAGATCGGATCTAGATCTCAACCTTACAACCATTAAGGCTATTTACATCTTTGCTTGAACAAAGGCGTGGCTTTTTTGGATCTAACAACCTTACAAACATTAAATGTGCTTGATTCAAATTCAAAATTTGAATATGAGATGGTTGCGCCTCTCTTCCTCATTGAATGCGTGCATTGAGTGGGCTGGCCAGCTAGCACATGGCTGGCGTGGAGAGATGCTCCTGCATCATACTCCTCAGCTGTAAAATTCATGAGCTCCTACTCATGAGCTTCCCATATCAGCTATTGAAATCCTCCTGGATCCCAAACAATTCTTGGGAGCTGTTCATCTGCTCCACTTCCCTACTGCTACTGCTGCTACTTCTTCTTTCCTTTTGCTTAGCCTTTCCTTGCTGGAATTCTCTACTGATCTCAACATCAGCCTCCTGATGTCTTCTATCATTTCGTCCAGCTGCTGCAGTGGCTGGTTCTGTCCATGCAGTCTCCTCAGATGCATTTTCCCTTCATCTGCTTCTAACTTGATCTGTTGGATGTGAAAGCCCTGCACTATCACCCTTCTCTCCAGGGATTCAAACTATTCACATAGATCACAAAATCTAATACTGTCTACCTCTTCTTCTTCTTCTTCTTCTGCAAGCTTCATTGCTGCAGTCTTTTTAGCTTCCTGGCTGAAAATATTCAGCCACTCCTCAGAATGCTCATCCTCCTCTTCTTCTTGGGTAGCTTCTAACATCTGCTCCAACTCTTCTTTGATAGTCACAGCTGGCTTTCCTTCTCTTGTTGTTGTTTCTTTGCTGGAACCACAAACTTTTGCCTCCCTTGGGCGATGTGGCAGGAATATTTGAATTCCTCTAATTATCAGAAGATTCCTCCGATCCTCCTCCTGGATGGTGAAATTTTTTAACTTGTCATCATCTTCATTCACATGATCTGCAAAACCACATGAATCTCTACATACCAACATCCCTTTCTGATATGAACTCACCTCCGAGTTCATGATAGTTTCACATAGCCTCATTTCAGTTCCAATTCCCACCTGGCAAATTGGGATTTTCCTGCTACCCTACTGGCAGTCTTTGAGATCTTCAATTGACTCAGTTCATCCTCATCAATGAGATTTCTCCCAGTCTCTGTTTCACATACCTGAACCATTTCTTCTTCTGGGTTTTTGAGGTTTTCAACATGCCTTAACCATCCCTTTAACAACCTCTGCTGTCTTCTGGCCTTCAACTCCTTGACTGGCCATTTTATCTTTTCTTTCTTCATGGGCCATTCATATACCCAATGCAACTTTGCTTCCTACTGCACTTGCAGTTCAAGCTCATCCATCCTTGCCCTAATCTCGACAAGCTCCTTATCCCATGTAGCGTTCTCCAACTGCTGATGGATCTTCTTCCCATTGTGTGCATGACCTTCAGTAGTCATTTTGACCGCTATCTATCTGTTCTCCTGACAGATCTGTTGCTGTCACTCTGCAACCCTGAATCCTTCCAACGTCCCCTACACAGTCTACCAGACTATCTTCCTGACTGCTGCATTCTTGCGAACAATCATCACAGAGTTCCAACACTCTGTCTTCCCCTGCCTATCTCTGCAAGCTACCTCTGATACCAAACTTGTGTATATCAGAGTGTTTTCCTTCCTGCTCCCTTTGCCTGAAATATACAAAAAGAGTCAAGCTCTGATACAACATTGACATAGACCCCCAGCCCTCAAGCCGAGATCCACTCAACGGATCGTTTAAAAACCTTCCCGAACTGAAGCGTCTCTTTTGGATTCCAATCAGGATCCAAACATTCGATCCATAGGTCCTCCTTCTTTCCATGGCCTCTGTACACGACTGTTCCCCTTTTCATGACAGGAATTATATTTTTTAGGTTTTGAGACTTCCCGTGTCCTGTTGTCAAGAGTCCTTGACCCTTCGACCTCCCGATCTCTGAAATGTCGATTTGCTGAAATGGCTTTAACAACAATTATCCCCCCCCAAAGGCTATAGCCCTGGTCCGTGTGACTGCTCCTTATATGACCGCAGTCATATTTCAGGGTTTATAGATACAAGAGTCCAACCTCCCGTCCTCTAGACTCCCGAAAACCTGACTTTCGAAAAACCAAATTTAACTCTGTCCCGGCTTTTGGTTCTCCCTTCACAATTTCGGTCTTTCCGTCGTCGAAAGACTCGGTCCTCTACTCCACAGGATCCCTAAAATACCGAAACCCAGTATTCTAAAATGTTGCTCCCTGGCTCTTCTCCTTTCTTGCTTTCGAAGTTTAATCCCTGAAGTTATCTAAACCTCTTGTCTTCGAAACTCCTGAAGTTCCAAACTCCGATACGCCGAAATGACGCCTCCCACAAATCCTTTCGAACTTTCGCATTTCGGTTCTCTTGTAGCAAGGTACTCCTCTACCCCTGTTCTTTCCCGAACTTGGAAGAATTCTCCAAGTGTCCAAAGGCCTTGACCTTTTCTCTTTCCCTCTGTGAACTCTACAACTTTGACTCTTGCTTGCGTTCTTAACGACGTTGTTCCTCTTGAGCTCTTGGGATTCTAAACTCTCCCCTTCCTTTGCGATATTTGCAGCTATGACCTATGCACAAAGGCACTTTCCCCCCCGATCTTGTCCCTTCGAATCCTCAAGGGATTCTTTGAATTCTACACTCCTTGCAAAGTCTTTGCACTCATAAAGGTGCTATCTCTTCTGAGCTTTCCTATAGCTTCGACCTTTAAGGAATTAACCCTTTTTTTCTTCTCCTTCAGATGGAGAATCTGCTGTCCTCTTGGCACTTCTTTGCTCAAACAACTTCTTGCCGAGTCTGCAGGGTGTTCAACAACCCTATGAAGATCCTTCTTTGGACTCTTCTTTGTCTCTAAACTCAAAGAGTTCTTTCCTGTGCTCTCTGTCTTCACACTAACTCAATGCCCTCCTGGCAGATTGTCCAGAATCTTCAGTGATTCTGTTTCTCTATGAACTCTCAATAGAGTTCCTCCTCAACACCCTGTGCCTATACTCAATGCCCTCCTGGTAGAGATCTATAGAATCCTTAGTGATTCTATCTTCCTCCTGAACTCAACAGAGTTCCTCTGTGCACTCTATGCACCTACTTGATGCCCTCTTGGTAGAGCTCTACATAACTCCTCAGAGATTCTGTCTTCTACTGTGTCCTCCTCTACACAGCCTCACCTCCAAGGTATTCAACAACCTTGTGAATATCCTCCTCTAAGTCAATGATTTTAGTGGGTATTCCCTTCTAGCACATCTTTGTCCAAATTCCACAGAATTGGAAGTGCACTCTATGCACTGGCCATCAGAACCCGCAGTATTCTGTCATGCCCTCTTGACATGAAGCCTCAAAGAACTCCAAACCTGAAATCAAAGAACCCAACAGATAGCAGAACCTATCTATCCCTGCAAATGCATACCTAACATACATCTACAACATATCCTCAATACGCACATGAAGACATTCATCATATACAAATAACATGCAGGAAAAACTTCTCTGATTGTATTAATCTGAAAATGCCTCTTTACAATATGTTTGAGCTCGGACTGCAACAGAGTGTCACTCTCCTTCCTTCTCTGCTCTCTACTTCTATGCACACTCATGCACTCACCAAAAAAAAAACTCCCTTCTAAACAGATACAAATATCTCTTTACATGAGGGGGCTCTTCAAGCTCTTCCCTCCAAAGCTACCTACCCTATTCAATTTACATCAAACTTACATTGAATGGGCTTTCTAGTCCAAATCAGATCTAGATATCAGCCTTACAACCATTAAGGCTATTTACATCTATGCCTGCGAAAAGGTGTGGATGTTTTGGCTCTAACAACCTTACAAACATTAAATGTGCTTGATTCAAATTCAAAATTTGAATATGAGATGGCTGCACCTCTCTTCCTCATTGAATGCGTGCATTGAGTGGGCTAGCTGGCTAGCACATGGATGGCGTGGAGAGATGCTCTTGCATCAATATTTTTCTCAGAATTTCACTTGATTATAGCCTGAGCTCAAGTTGATCTTGTAAAATATCTTTTCTCCTTTCAGATGATAAAACAAATAGTCAATCCTTGGCAAAGGATATTTGTTCTTTACTACAAACTTGTTCAACTATATGAAGTCAATATATAACCTCAACTTTCCATCTTTTTTATTGAGAAAAATAATTTGAGCACCACAAGGTGAAACACTTGGGTTTATGTACCCTTTATTTAAAAAATCTTCTAGATACAATTGCTACTCTTTTAGATATAGTGTGCTCATTCTATAGGGATTTTGGGACATTGGAGAAACTATAGGCATTAAGTAAATAGAGAAATATATATCCCTGTTTGGTGGAAATCCTGTAAACTCCCCAAACACATCTTCATTTTCCTTCAAGACTAGATAATGTTCAAGACTTGGTTCTTTATCCTTGATTGTCTCTTCCATATGGGATGCATATATCTGACACCCTTTTCTAAATTTTATTTCCATCTACAATGTTGAAATCTCTCAGACATATATAGGCCTTGGAATACCTTACATTATCCTTGAATTTCCTTCCTCATCAAGGCAAGTCAAAGCCTTGTTATAACAATCTAAGACAACAAAATGATTTTCTAGCCAATCCATACCAATCAAGTAGTCATAATACCCAAGCAGTATGATGTTCAAATCTACCTTAGTGTTGATTCCATTCATTTTTACTGGGAAATCATTAACAATATCATTAATTATTCTCTTGGTTCCATTAGCTAGCTGAACTAATGAATAATTTTATGCTTACCTTTCTTCAATTTAAATATTTTAACTAGATTTGGATCTATATAGTTATGACTAGCTCCAGAATCAATTAAAATATCTATGGGATGATTATCAATCTTACCTTAAAATTCAACCATGTGGGATTGATATTCTACTTTTCCATTATCCAAGGCTACATAGATCCTTGACATGTTTATGCCCATGTCCTTTATTGTCTCCTCTTTCTTGATGCTATTTACAATCTTGATTTTATCTCCTTGGGGAGGAAAATCTTTATACATGTGATCTCCTTCACATCCCCAACACTTTATGGGATTTTGTCTTGGCCTCTTTCCCAACGAATCTATCATTTTATTCTCGCATTGAGAGGGTCTCCCTTATTGATATGCTTGAAACATATTCCTTATGAAAGGTGGCTTGAATCCTTTCTTCCTTTGATCCATATTTCTTTTATTCTTATCATCCTAGGCCTTTTGTAAAGTTGGCCTTCCTTTGTTCCACTGATACAAATACTTAGCATTTCTTATGAATTCTTCTACATTATTGGGCTCATCAATCTGAATTTTTTCCTTGTAAAAGGATGAAAGTCCACTCAAGAACCTATGAATTTTCACATTCTCATTTCTGATTAAAATCACTTACCTGAGGAGGTCCAAGAATTTCCTTTCATATTCATCCATGGTCATGTTCCTAAGTTAAATCTCAAATAACAATTTCATAGTCTTTTCATAATATTTCTTCGACAAAACCTGTTGCTGGAAATATTTCTTGAACTTCTTCCAGTAAATTCTCTTCTCATCAAGGTGCTTGACCCACTTCATCCAATCCAACCACATGGATTATTTTCCTTGAAGGTGATAGGATGCAATTGAAGCTTCTGCACTTGATAAGTAATCATGCAATTGGAAATATTTCCTCATTCCCAACAATCATGCTTCTGCATCTTCTCCTTTCTTGTTCTCTTCATAAAAGGATGGTGGCTTGATGTTCTTCAAATCCCCTTGCAATCTATCTGACCCATGGGTCCTCTTCTGATGTCTAAGAGGAGACATTCTTGGGATTATTTACAACCTTTAACATGCATAGTATCTTCATGTTGATTTTCTTGGGGATTGAAGATGTTGATTCCTGCTAGTACTCCTTGATAATCTAGATCCTCCATGATCATCCCTCCTAGCATGAGATATAGCTACTTACACTTTTCTTACAATAGATTCTTGTGTTATTCTAGAATATTTGTTGACTTTATTATTCATAATATTCAATATTTGTAGTATCTCGTCCTGATATTTCATAAAATTTTCATTATTGTTCCTATATCTCTCCACTTCTCTTTGCAGAATTCTCATAGTTATAGGGTCCTGCCTATCCCTTCTTTCATTAGATTCTGTCTCAACATTTCCCATGCTGACATACATAACTATGATATCTTATTTGTGGCTATAATACCCTTTTGCATCCTCCATATATCTAATTCTCATATAGGAACTAAATTATTCTTTCCTATACTGCTAATTCTGTAAGAAATCTGCATGTAATAATTATTGTTAGAATGTGCATAGTATAAAACATTCCATTAATTAGAATAAATGTTATTATTAAAATAAATTTATGAATAACATAATGAAACAATTCAAAATATGATTCCTTCAACACATTCTTCTTTGAAATATCTCTCCAACAATTGTACTCATGCCTCATTCTGAGATTTGAGCGGAAAGTCACAACATCCACAAGCTGCAATTTCCACTAACTTACTACTACATAATTTCTTTATTTATTTTTGAGATAATTTTACTAAGTTATTCAAAATTATGGGTGGATATATTTATTTTCTTCCTCTATACCTTTCCAATGACTATTTTCTTGCTCAAATCTAAGATCTGAGCTGAAAGTTATGGTCTGGAGAAGTTTAGACTGTTTTTCCCATTTTATCCATGATTGCTACAGATGTCTTATTTCCCTTCCTAGACACTTTTACATACACATATTCCAAATATATATCCATGGATATATTTTATGGTTCATGATTTTTCCATAGATTTCTCCTAATCCCTAAACGAACTTCTGAGCAAGGAGTTAGGCCTCCTAGAAGTAAACTGGTCCTAGAATTTTACCATAATTGTTTCAGTTGTAAAGTTCTCATATGAGCTTTGTTTTGTGCCTAGAGTAGCTCATTGGAAGTCTCTCTCCAATTTCCTTATTCAATATTCAAATACAAAGGTACACTATATTCTCGTGGGGTTTTATTGCCTAAAACCGTCATTTAGGGCCTCAAAATTGCCCCACAAGTTTAAGACCATCAAAAATATGAAATTTTCATAGAATTTTGGATATTTTACTATTATAATAGACTTTTAAATTAGAGTCATCGATCTCAAATTAGGTGAAATATGATTCATTGATATGTTAATCTTTTCCAAACCCTACGGATGAATTTCAACCATCGATCGACAACTTAAAATAATATCGACCATTGATTTCTGACACTACATCAATGCTTATAAATTTATTTTTGTAAACCAACTTGCTCACCAATATCCCCAAAGCCCGATCATCGACCATCGTTCATTTCTCTTAGAAAACTAATATTTCCCATAAATCTCATCAAACCTCTGCCATCGGTGATTGGAAATCTCTTTGTTGACATGGAAACTATGATGACATGGCATGAGACATAGATGATGACATGGAATGACATTTTATCCTCAGGAATCAACTTGGTTGAAGTGGCATGACATGTGGATGCTGAAATAGAATGACACATCACCCTCCTCTTTTCTTTCATCCATGATCAACCACTTCTCTTGGAAGAATTGAAACTTGCACTAATTTCACCAACCCTCAATCATCGACCATTGACGATCAAAGATTTCCTTTGGTCGAACCAACTCTTCACCAAACACGGTGATTCGATTACTGATCATCGACAAATTATTTTAACAAAATCCAACACTTATAATTTTTGAACAAATCCAGATAAATTTGGACCCTCAATCTATATTTCAAAATTATCTCGGTCATTGATCCATCAAACGTTTCCCAACTCTGTCGATGATTCTCGACCATTGATTTGCTTTATTTTCCAAGATTCAAAAGAAAATCACGGTTGTCAATTGGCTACAACTTCCCAATGACTGAAAATGAATCTATACCATCGATTATATTCCTCTGCAAAATCCAAAAACAGATCTTGGGCATTGATCTACTCCCTTTGCAAAACTTTGAAAACCTTATAAATTTTTAAATTTATTCACAATGAATCTAGGCCGTTGATATTGAGATCAAATGCGATATCAGCTGGAAATTCATTAAACTCTCTCAAATTATACAGAGGCTATTAAAATTTGAAATTCGACTTTCCAAGTAAAATTTTAACTTTGAAACTCATCAAATTTACTCCATTAAACCTCTTTTCGAAGGTTACGAGGAAAATCTAAAAAAAAAATTCTTACGAATTTGGGGATTGTGTTTTGATGTTTCATTGTTTTTCCCCAAATTCATCACATACCAAAATTTATTATAGGAAATTTTCCAAAATTCACACTGTTCTTGGCCTATATGGGTCTAGTGTTGAAATTAAGCTCTGATACCACTCTATAATGTATCTAGCTGCAAGATGGATCATGTTTATGCTAAAATGACTCATCAAAATTTTCTACTACCAATTTTAAATTGCATAAATAATACACAACATGAAGCTCATTCAACTATCCATACTAAATAAAAATGTGAATGCAACTACTTAAATTGTGTACAACAAAAACTAAATACATACAAAATTATTCATTCATAAAAATAAAGATTCATGTGCATCAATCTACTCACAACAAGTATCAATAACAAAGATAACTCATAATAAAATGGACAATGACTATATCAACATTTAACATGAATAAACAAAATAAAATAAGAACACTTATCTTAAGAAATATGCAACCCGCTACAGAGGAAAAACATTCCTCCCAACCATATACTTCTTGTTCTAGTTATCAATAGCAGGTCACCACTAATATAGGGTTATGAATCCATAAGATATGGTGGTTCCTATGGTTGGCTAATGTCCCCCTCTCAAAAGTCAATTCCCATAGTTAATTCCAGTCCACTAGCTGTCTTTCCCACAACCTAGATAACCCAACCAATGGAAACCCCCTTCACTGATCACAGTTTCTAAGGCCTTTCCACTCCCCTTCAAGGGTTCCATCATGGGTTGAACATGAAATATCTCTATTGGGACCTTAAGAATTCTACAACTACAATACAAATTCTCCCAACAACAAAAAACATTCTCCCCTTGATGAATTTCAAATAAAACATTATTCACAATCCTGCAGCCTTTTTATCCATGAAATTAAAGTTCCAAATGGCTACCAAATGTGCCCAAAAAAATTTCCGTCAAGATTCAACACTGAGGATTCCTTTGATGTCTAGAAAAATCACTGTAAAAACAACTCTCCATGAAAAACGTGAATCTATGATTCTTGTCTCCTACCCATACAAATTTCTCCTGTTTCTCTTGTTTTCTTGACTTACACTCTTCCCCAAGTTGATTGTACTTAACCCCCATTCTCTCAATAACTATGGTATGTGAATTTTCAAAACCACCCTCTTACATGAATCCAACGATTGGGCTATAGAACATTCAAGAGATAGTTGAAGGTTCATGATAAGGATAATTTAGAAAGAAATGGTTTGGGTTTAATAAACATGGGTAAAATCTCCCCCCTTGGACCCCTTCCCTCTCTTGTGGAAAATAAGTTCTCAAATATTTCTTCATGTCCATTTGCAATTGGAGATACATTTTATTCATTATATTCAATTTATATACTACATCGCTTGGACCTTGACCATGCATTACATTTAGAATATACATCGCTAGTTTGGGGTTTGAAAATGGGGATGTTACAAGAATGAGAAATAAATTATTTATAATTTAGACAACTAAATAACCTGACATTTTGGAACCATTGTTGGTGAGGTGTATAGGAATTGGTTTTGGAAATCACAAGTTTTATGTTGGTTTCAAAGTTTTATGTTGTTTTCAAGTTTTATGATTTTTGTAAGTTTTCTCATATATAAAAACAAAAAGAAAACAAATATCTTCTTATACTTTTTCTTGCATTTTGTTTATTTTCACATTTAGGACAAGAAGGAGTAAATACAGTAATATGAGAGGTAAGAACCTATGCATTAAATTTAGTAATTCTTTATGAGTCCTAGTCATGCGTGATTTGTATGAATAAATCAACTAGACCTAGAGATAATAAAGGTAGGTTTGTTAAAACCAAAAAATAAGTAGTTCCAGTTGTTTCAGATAAAATAAACCCCCCCATCAAATCATTCACAAAAATCCCCACTACTATCTTTCTTAAAGGTAATAAAAGGGACACATGAAAACATATTGTTGCAGGAAGCTCAAAATAGACAAAAAAAAACAAAAGAAATTGTTGAACAACTAGAAGATCCAGAAGAAAAAGAGGGTTGGAATAAATAATTTTTGATATTTTTAGAGAATTAAATGGATGATGAAGAATATCATATAAGAGGAAGAATATCAAGTGGAGAAGCTAAAAGAGGACCAAGAGTAGGGGGAGAATGAGAGAGAGGACCAAGAATATGTGGAGAACATGAAAGAATACCAAAATGAGGAGCATAAAGAGAAAGTAACTTTTGGATTTCCTATATTAGATATGTCTGCAACATTTGGTAATGAGGTAAAAATGAAAAACACCCCCCCTTCAATTCTTCCCCCTTCAATTCTTCCTAGTTTCTATGGTATGGAATTTCAAGACACTAATGCATTCCTCTTTGAATTTGATATTTTATTTCATACATATGGATACACTAATGATTCTCACAAGCTTCGATTCTTTCCTGCCACTTTGAAGGGAACTTCCTTAAAATGTCTTGTTTCCTGCCACTTTGAAGGGAACTTCCTTAAAATGTTGTAGGAAAAAGTAACATTTCATATTGAAAGACCATGAAGAAAATCTTCCTTAAGAAATATCAAGATTATTACAAACCTAGGGATTCTAAAGAGGATATTTTTATAATGGCTCATGAAGAAGATGAGAGTTCAGAGGACTATTTGGAGAGGTTTTTATACAATTTGCAAAAATCAAAACATAGTTCTTTAAATTCTAATATTACTCGTACTATCTTTTTAAAAAGTATTTGATATGAATATATTGATGTTGTTAACCTCATGGGATCTGGGGATATTTAATATCTATTGTTTGATCAAATTTATGAGATGTGTATGAAGTGTTTCAAAGGAAAAGATAAAGCAGAAAGAGGACAAAGGGATACTCTTTAGAAAGTAACCAAGTCAACAACAACGTGTATTAGTAGTGCTGAAATTGGTAACTAGTTAGAAAATCTAAAAACTAAACTTCTTGGCGCACTTAGTTCTCAATTTGATTCTTTTAATGCTAAGAAACGATAGGAATATGAAACATTATCCTTCGTAATTATTTTCTTGACTGTAGAAAGAAACATCCTAAAAACGAGCGTCCAATAAATAACATTCAAATTTGTGGGATTTGTGAAGAAAAGCATGTAACAAAAAAATGTCCTTCGCTACCTGGACTAATTTTTTTTTACTAAGGAGACAATGATGTAGTAGAATCACTTTACAACATTGCACCCAGGAAAACTTGGAAGCCATGGCCAACATGTATGCTTCAAATCATTATCATCAATTTTCTTGATTTTCTAATCAAAACTATGCACAAATATCTTGGAATACTCCCATGCCATGGAAAGAATAGTGTTTGATTGTGTAAGTTTCCACGGTTAGTCATAACGCTATAGATTTTTCTAGATAAATAATTGTGTATAATGTTTTCAAGCATCCAACGTTTCAAGTGGACACTCCACCCTTCATTGGAGACAATTGAAGCTAATATATTGAAGAAGAGTGTTGAGGTTGAATTTGTAGGATGAGATTAATAAGTGTCCGTTGAAGAAATAGTCATCAAGGTGAAGAAATAGTCATCAAGGTTAAGAGAAAAATATATTAGAAATATTAAAGAAGTTTAAGATAAACATTGAGTTAAAATATTAAAAAAATTGGAGGTTCATGGAGATTAAGGATAAAAGAATTATATTTAATATTAAGTATTTAATATAGTATTAATGAAGATAAAGTTAAATGAGGAACAAAATGGGCATTAAGGGGAAATATATATAATGTGACATACTTATAAGGAAACCGAATATCAAAAAGTTATTGAGAAAAGTTAATAAAGTATTAATAAAGAAAAAATATTTAATTATTGATATAGGAATATTATTAAAGATAAGATATTATAATATTATAATATTATAATATTAGTTAAAAAATTAATGATGAGAATATGTCAGGTGAAAAGAGAATGAGATTTAATTATTGAGATAGAAATAGTATTAAAGATAGGATAAAGAAAAAAATAAAATAAATTATTATTAAATTTACTAAAGTAAAGTTAATAAAGTACTAATAAGGAAAAATATTTAATTATTGAGATAGAAATAGTATTAAAGTTAGGGAAATATAATATTAGTGAAAATCTCAATTATGAGAATAGGTCAAGGGAAAAGAGAATTTCAAAGGATAATGTAAATTTTCAAAGGATAAAAGAAAGGAAAGGACTTGGTTGCATGCGAGGAAAAGGAGGGAGAGGATGAAGACTCTTAGGTGACAGATAGTTAAAAATGATTAATGATCAAGGTGATGAATGGTGGATTTCCTTGATTGGATTAGTTTGTAGCATTCTTTGTGATTAAAGTTGTTAGGGTGTTTTTCAATTTACAAAGCTTACAGTGTAAGACAAGATGAGTAATGAGGAGCTGAGTCTAAAATTTTTGTTTCGTCAAAGAAAATTAAGTTATTGGATTTAGAGGAGTGTTCAGTGATATCTGATTTGGATATTCAGTTGTGGGAATTTTCAACAATGTGTTCTTTAATACAAGATTTGAAGGACCTAACAATTTGACCTATGTAATATTTTCCAGAAGAACAAGGGATTTGGTAAATGCCTTAGCCAAGCATCAGGTCAGATTTATCTTTGGAAGTTATACATAGTTTTTTAAGGGTTTGATGGGTTTTGAATAGGGTCTTGATATTCTTCTTAGCCAAAAAAATTGAGATGTGATCAATTGTGCCTTGGATATAAGGAAGAGATATGAGAGAATGAGGAGGGGAGGAGGAATGGGAGGTTTTGGATTTATTTTTAGGTTTTTTGGCTAAGCAAAAGGTTTGGTTGATTTGAGATAGAGATTATCCATTAGAGAGAAGGGATTTAGTTAGGTGGGATTTTTTCTGTGTGAGGAATTGAGGATTTGAGATACAAATGGCTTGAGTGATCAAGGTTTTTAGGAAAGTGGATTTTTTACCTCGATGATGGTGGGAACTAACATGACAATATAGTTCTACGTGAGTCATTTTCCTATATACTTGGTGCGAATGGGAACCATCAGGATGATGAGAAATAAGAACATCTAGAAAATGGATAGAGTTGTATTTTTTTGTTTCCATTCGAATGGACTTTACCCTCACACCCAATTCACTATGAAATCCCAAGAAAGAAAACTCTATCCCTTTTCTGGATGTTCGTATTTATTTCGATCTTCATGGCTCTCTTTCCCACCAAGTGTACATGAAAAGGAATCAAACAGACATATACCTTCATGCTAGTTCCAACCATCATCCAGGTCAAAAATATCATTTCCTAAAAACCTTGATCACTTGAGCCATTTTTATCTTAGACCCTTAATTCCTTGCATAGGAAAACTCCCACCTAACTAAATCCCTTTTGTCCAATGGATACTCTCTTTCTTAAATCAACCAAAACTTTCGCTTGGCCACCAAACCTAAACCTAAATCCAAAACCTCCCCTTCCTCCTCCCCTCCCCTCCTTGTGCTCTCATCTCTCTTCCTTATATCCAAGTCACAACTGATCACACATTTATTATTCACATTGTCATATATCACCCATATTATCCACTTTCACTTCATTCAAGATTCATGAGACATATGACCATTAATATTAGTAATTTCCCTTGTTTTGGTGGTTACTTGGAATGGATATTGTGGTTTCCTAACTTGCTTCTAAAATTGTAGTAGATTTTATCACTTTCTAAAATTATGGTAGGAGCCTTGCTATTGGATTTCATGTAGCAACATGTTTCTAGAATTCGTTTTTCCACATCATTTGCATCTAGGTATGGGTGAATTTGGAAATTACAAGACATGGGTTTTGTGTGAAATATGGAAATTTAGGTGAACTGTGAGAAGATTTATTGGAACATGCATGGAATGGGAGTTATGGAAGAACCTCCAAACAGATTCGATATGTCATTCCTAGAATTTTGGTAGCGCATGTTGATTAAGGTTGGTTGTCATTGATGTCAACCCTTGAAGAAAGACCCGTAGCACAAAGGTTTGGGTAATGGACCCAATAGTGTTTGATGTAAATATGAATCATTATTGTTTTTTCATGGTT
>JASDQU011442413.1:21044-39431 GCA_032191745.1 Picea mariana | reverse complement strand
TCCATGTTTCATGCTTAAAGAAGGTTATAGGCGATAAGATCCCAGTTCAAACTATATTTCCAGAACTTGACGAGGAAGGAAAAATCATATTGGAGCTTGAAGCCATCATTGACACAAGAATTCGCCAGCTGAGGAATAGATCCATTTCAGAGTATCTCATTAAATGGAGGAAACTACAGGATGAAGATTTCACTTGAGAAGATGAGTCTTTTATACAGAAGCATCCAGAGTTACTCAAACGTTGCGGACAACACTTGTCTCAAGGGGAGGGGCATGTTAAGCCCTAATATTGGCTCATTACCCCTTAATTGGGGCATATTATATTAGTAATGTTATTTTATTTATGTCGGCTTTAGGCCATTAGTTGTAATTATACCTCCTAGTCTCCTATATATACCAAGGAGACATTTTCATTTTGAATCATCTTGTACTTGAACATTTAAGTGGGGTAAAAGGAGGTTTCCCCCTCGAAGAGGCTTATTATCTGAAATTATATCTTTTTTAAGGCGTTGAGTACTTTTTCTGAGGATTTTCTGTGCTATATTGATATTTGGTTCTTAACATTATATCTATGTAACTAAAGAGATACCTGATTGTGGTGAGAATTGGTTTAAAGCCATGTCCTTAAACTCTTCTTTCTCCAAATAATTCTTTAAACCTGAATAACAAGGAGACAACCTATCCAAAGGAGTGTCGAGAAGCCACATGCTGGAATGATTTGACAAGATGCTCATGGTCATCCAAAGGTACTTCACATGTGAAGGAGTATTTAATATGGTATATCAATACCACATCACATTACTACTACACTTCACTGGGAAAGAATCCATGAACCTTCCATTTTACCTTTTCAGGAGTATTGGCAAGATGTCAGATAGAGTCCAGGTTCAGATAGAGTCCAGGCTAAGTCCAAGCAGGTGGACACCAGTGTTTTTCACTCTGGTTTAATAAAGATGTTAGTAATGGAAGAGTTAAAGAAGACTAACACTGACTAGGAAACTTTCCTAGATGCATCACATCTTCAGTTAGATATTTCTCCTACACCACAGTCCAAAAGACAAACTCCTACCCATGTTGAGAAGACTGTGCATTTAGATTCAAGCAAGAAGAAGAGGGTGACTAGGAGTGATAAATCTTTCCATACTACCGATAAAGCAGAAGAAGGTGGTCCTTCACAACCTCCTGATAGAGAATTCTCACCTGTGGCATAACCTACTCCTCTGGAAATTCCTTCAAGCAAATCAAGGAGCTTAAAAGGCAAAAAGCTTGTCTTTGCCCCACCAATTGCTATAGAAAAAGCTAAACCTAGAAGACATTTTACTAGATCATCAACCAAACCGCATGTACCCATGAAGATGGTACAACAGATACTTCAGTTCAGCAAAAGGACAAGTCTCAATCTTCCAAGTAGCCTATAGAGGTTATTGATATCAACACTCCCCATCATGAAAGTAACCCTACCTTCAAAAGGCTCAAGAGGCAACTCAAGGAAGCAAGAGAAGAAAACGACATATTGAAAAAGAAGGATTTGGAGACTTGATTCAAGTCGAAAGATATGCTAGATCTATATGAGGACACTATTGAAAAGGCAAATTACATAGCTAATAAGTCTTTACCTCTTCACAGGAAACTCAAAAATATGTATAAGGAGAAGAGAGCTTGCTAAGCCGAAATCAAGAAATTAAAAGCAGAGTTACGACCTTTCAGAGAAAAAGTGGCAAAAAAGAACTTAGATATGTTGGCTAAGGTGGCTACCAGAAGGAGTACCAGAACCAAAAGATAAATACAAGATGATCTTCCACATCAGCATCATTTTTCTCATGGTTTACTATTTTGCATGTAGTTACAACACTAAGTGATGATTTTGGATTTTGAGCTAAACTTAGCATCTTTTTATTTTTTCTCCAAGGTTACTTCATGTTGTAATAAGTTTAAAACATCTTTTGGAAGGTCTATCCTACTTTTAGTACAAGTTTTTAAAGGTTGGAGTCTTTTTAAAAGAAAATAGGCTGCTACAGGAAAGTTCGTTGCGCCTGGACTCACTGGTGCTACAAACTGGGTGTTTTAGGACAGTTTGCATCACTGGCGTTGCAGACTCAGATTATGAAGGAGAGAGGGACTTTCAGGTGTCGAGATGAACTCGTACCAACACTTATAGATTCAATTGCACATTAAAAGGACACCTGCCTCAAGGGGTTGCATGGATTAAAGTCACATCACTAGTTGTTAGGGATTTGTTCAATACGTTGCCAACACTTTCCTACAAAATAGTAGTTTGTTATTTTCTTGTTGAACACATGTTGCCATGCTTCCCTTAGGCATAGAATCCTATGAGGAAGTTAAGGAGCGAATGGTAGAGGGTTCTTTTGATGTTTTCGTTATTTAAGATGCATTGTAATCATAGATGAGGTTCTAATGGTTGAACATGAAACTCTTATCTTTAGTCTCTTTTTGTAACAGAGTTTTTTCTGATGTATGGACCAGACTTAAGAATCTTTTAATGGTGAAAAATTAGTCCTTTTCCTACTGTCATCTCTATTCTTTCTCATTTTGGTATTAATCTCTGGTGAAGGATTCATCATGATGCTTGTTTCTTTATTGCAGTAAATTATTTATTGTGGTATTTTATGCAAGATGATCAAAGTGTTTTTCTCTTTGGATTAAGAAGTCTTATTCAAATGAGTTTTCTTCCATATGTGTTCCAACAATACCTTATGTAAATTGATACACATATTTCATTTCCCTTGTTAAGTCTTCCATCTTTCATTTATATCTCTTGAACACTGATTTGAAGCTATTCAAAACCTTGCTTGTTGGTGTGTATTTCATGGAAGCTTTGTGATTGACATCATTAACTGAGTTTCACATCCATTTGCCACATTTAAAAAAAACGTTATTATTTACATTTTGATGGGTATTAGGCTTACATCTACAACAGTCTAGGTGTGACTTCTAGTGCTAACATCCATCATCCCAAGCTTAAACAAATTTAAGAAATAGTCATGTAAACTAGAAGAGTTGTTACCAAATATCCCCACCTCATTGGCAGTATTTGCTCCAAAATATTCAGTTCATTCGGGAAGGTTAGCACTAACTCCTTTGATAGTCACTAGAGGAGTTGGGATGAACCTCTTCAATATTTTATCGATTATACCGGCACAATTAGTATAAACTCCAATGATAGTCACCGGAGGAGTTATTATGAACATCAACGATTATCCCTCTTGCAGACTCAACTCTTCACAATTTTTTTGTTGATCCATCGAACACTTTTTAACAAACCTCCCCAGTGTCATTGAGACCCTTCACATGAACTTCTTCGATTCACACCAGAGTCCTTTTCACTAACTTCCCTGATACACCAAGTGACACATTGATGTGGTTAACATTAACTTCTTTGAATTACACGTAGACCTATCGGAGCATTTCACACAAACTCCTCCAATGGAATTTATGACCCACTGGTAACCTTTCCATTGACTTGTTCGATATTCATCGGAACACTTTTTACTAACTCTTTTTGTATACATAATGAACCATCGGCACTATTAACACAAACTCCTCTAAACTCAAGCTTCTTCGAACCTTCTTGTCTTCTTCTCCAACTTTCACCTAGATTTAAACAATGCATGTTATTATACTTTCCTCGTTTGATGATCACCTTCCACCCAACATCAACACCAGTGATTCCTCGGGTATTTTTCATGAGGCACTTAAGTGAATTGTTTTTTGGGATACACACACACACACACACACACACATATATAGCAATTGTGATTTTTCCTTTGCACTAATCTCATCTTTACTTTACAAGATGAGACATGTCTTCGAGGATGGTAACAACCAACAAAGCACCTGCCACCGAAGCTTCCGGAAGTGGTCGCCAGATCAAAGACTAGTCAGACATTACCGAAGCAATGTACAACGACACTTTTGGATTTTGGATAAGGGAGAATATGTTCTCATATGGGGTGATGTATATCAGATGTTTAAAGAACATAACTTTTCCACTGATGTTGTGGACTAGGATGAACTAAGGATTTTCAAGAACATAAAAAATTCTAGGATATTTAGAGTAGCATCCCGCATTGTTGTATTTCCCTGCACTGACGCCATTACCTGTATCTTGAAGCATGTGGACTTGGGAAATAGGTACATTTGCAACATTGGGGGAGACCTCATAGCGTCATATAGAGCCAATGACCTATCCAAATGATATCATCTGGAGAAAGGGACCAAGAAGTTAGACGGTGAACTCCTCATTGAAATCAAGCACATTGCCAAAGAAATATGTCCCACTTGGTACAAGCTATATAAACAATTCAAGCTGAGACCCACTAGAGGATACCCCACTAATGCTTTAAGAAGGCCTTATCAATACATGGTGGCCATGTTATGAATATTGTATGGGGAACCATGTCTCCAAATTCCCCTTGTCACATATGCCATTGATTTATTAATGCATAGACAAAGGATTATCGTTCAATTAGGACGACATCTTGTTAGAAAATCTAATAGAAGCAGTAGTGGTGCAGGGCCTGCTTGGAACCTTCTCGAGCATCCATATGTTCTCCTATCTCATAGACATCATGTGCATGTCCCGCCAATATCCAAATATGGCTTGGGCATGGCAATCAACAGATGCAACCATCCACATATAATGCAAGGTGTTGTAGGAGCACAAGTACATAACATAGTACCAAAATATATGCGAGCACTTCCTCACTCCATTATATGAGTTTATGTTTTTCACGCCAACCCCATGCATGACTGACAAATCAATAACCATCATCAAATGGATCGAGGATACCTGCCCAAAAGGAAGTAGAACAAAAGAAAGCAACTGAGAAAGAAACAACAAAAGTAGCAAAGGAAGTAGCTGACAAAGTGGTTGAAGAAGAGCAACAAAAGAAGGTCTTTGAAACATGAAACAATGGTTCTCAACCAATGGACACCGATATCCATGAGATATCAATAGTTGGTGCTAGCAAACACCCATAATTCAACGGGCTAGGTTTGGAACTATGTACTCCATTCAGACCAAATGAGGTACCCAACTTAAAGAAATTCACATATGATAAGGCATCGGGCAGGATCATGAAGGAGTAAGAAAGAAGAGTGTGAGTGACCAAGGGAAATCCCATTTCGGTTCTAACACAAACCCCCATAACATAACATGTCAAAAAATATCCAATCTTCATAGCCTTCGTTGGATCCGCTTTCATGAATGCCACATGAGATAATGTCTAAAATTTGTGCTAGCAAAATTTGGAAAAGGAAGCAAGGATCAGAGAGCTAGAGGATAAGCTTCAATAGGTAAAGATCGATGAAGGAAACCTTCAAAGATTCAAGGCCAGTTCAAAAAAGTTCAGGAAAGAGTTAGAGGAAGCCATAATCAACATGTATGCTCACCTACACATGTTCCAGGATATAGTTGCCACCATCATAGAGCAACATGGAAGAGTGTAGACTAAACTCATACAGTTCAACACTATCTAGAAGGGCATGAAAAACATTGACACATGGATTGTAGAAAAACCAGATGCGTCAGTCAAGCTCTATCGTCCCTCAGCCAGGGAAAGAAAAACAAACATCTATGCATTAGAACATTGTTAACAAACAAGACAAAAGGAAAACAAAGAAACAACTAGCTCCATGGAAATCTGTTCACATGTGCACAACGCAACACATGAGTTGATCAAGATAAGTTGACTTCCCCAAATAGAGGAGCTTGGGAAGAACCTTATAATGGAGGAACCAATCAAAAATATACAAGACAACACAATCCATAGATGGGAGATAATTGAGTTGACCACCAAAGTCACAACATATTTAATAGAGTGACATCTCATTCAACCAACTAAAGTCCATACCATGGTTTAAGTATTCATGGCCATGTTGTCAAAGGATATGCAGACCCTCGACGACAACGTAACCATGCATACAACTACCCTAGAAGAGCTAGTATACCATAGACTCGTATCCTTATACGATCAGCAGGAGATCTGGATAGTATACCTATTACCCATACTCTATTTTGTCTTTTCCGAACTATTTCCAATTTTGTCTTTACTATGTACACATGTCATCAAGCGGAGGGAATATGAACATTTTTGTAATGGTTTCTTTAGGAGGAATACAAGAAGTCACAAGAGAGTTAGAAAAAACTATATAAATAGAGGAAGAGGCCCACTTTGAAGGGATTCTTCAAGCTTTGTATACACTCTAGAACTTTTTTTGGGGAGAATACTTGGTTAATGAATATTGAGAATCCCTCGGGGACATTTTTCGAAAGAGAGAAGAACTTGCATGTGTTATTGTTTTGTCGTGAACTATTTCAAGCAGAATGTATGATTTTCACATGGGATGCAAGGATATGTTTGCTTATAGAATGATCTAGCGCACTCTATGTTACTCTTGCAGTTTTGTTATTCTTTTTCATAATTTACAAGTCCCAAGCACATGAATGGTTATGTATGCAGAAATATAATTTAGACTTTTCTGGTTATATGTATGTATGCATCTATTTCTAAGTTTGCACCTTTATTTTAGCTATCTGGTTGAGGTTTCTCGCAGAGTTTAGTTTCATTACAGCTCATTTGGTTACTATAGTTGTTCCTAGCTAGGATAAGATATGATAGATTAAGAATAGATTAGATTTATTTTCATACATAGTCTTCATCTACATCTTTACATTGCATAACCACCCCATCCTCACCCTCATAACCGGTAATGACAGTCGGGCTAGAATCTGGATGGGTCTCCTAAACCAAACAATGCATAGTCTGATTGGGACGTCGTACCGGGGAGTACCCATTAATGTTGTTGGGCCATTTAGCCCCGTTAATAGAATTGGCACTATAATGAGGGCATGAATTGTATGGATTACATAAATGCTCTACATAATCATGGTCAGTCTTCTGAAAACACTCATGTTTTAACCCTTTTCCCTCCCATCAATTCAGAACAGAAGGTTACCTCTGAAGACAGGAATCCTGCATTCGTAAGTGCCACTGGCAGTCTCAAAACACACACAAAAACCTAGTTTCTTGTACCCTACAAGGAATTTACTGAAACTCACCGTATCACCCAAGCCTACGCCAAATTATTGGGCAAGTTACCAATAGCATCAGAACTTCCTAGGAGAAGAACTACCCTCGTGAGGCGACCGAATAACCACCCAAACATTCTGGTTGACTCTATTGAAGATTTTCTTGAAATAACCTTATAGGAGGTGCATGTACCATTGAATCAAATCCCTCCTACCCCTCTCGAATCAAAACACAATGTTGAAGGTGAAATACTAGAAACCACTATTGAACATATCATGGGTGAACTTCAAGAGTGAAGGGTAGTGATCCCACCTTGGATGTCTGAAGGTGCTCTAAATTTAGCAGGACCCTTGCATGAAATGCTTAGAAAATCTGACAATGTTCTTCCCAAGTTTTATTTGGACAGACCTGGCTCACCAAAGGATCACATAACAAAATTATTTTTAACCACTTGCCTTATAAATGTCCAACATGAAGATGTGGTATGTAGGATGTTTCCTTACACCTTCTCTGGCAGAGCATCTACATGGTATTTTAGTCCGCCACCTAGTTCCATAACCAGTTGGGAAGATTTTGAGAAGGTCTTTATTAGAAAATTTGGTGAATGGAAAACAACCACATCCTTGCATAAGGAGTTAGGAGCCATTAAAATAGATAAAACGGAAAAAGTGAAGGACTTTAATCAACGATTCCTCATGATGCTAACTAAATTTATTCTTGAGACAACTCCTTCTTAGCCATCGAATACTTCATTATGACTCTTATTCCTTCTATAGGCATGTTTGTCAAGTGAGTTGGTAGAGACAATTTGACCCTAAATTTCAATGAAGTCGAAACTGTAGAAAGGGAGTTACCCTCTTATGACAATCACCCACACTTTAAGGAAATTAGCTCGTCTGGAAAGAAACCTTAACTACTTACAAAGCCACCCGAAAAGGATCCCAAGGACATTGACAATGTGGTGAAGTTGGTCAAGAAATTTTCGAATGAATTTGTTGATCTCAAGAAGAATGTTGGCAAAGGACCTTCAAGGCCTAGAAATTTTCGCTCATTTTTTAAGGGAAATGACAACCCATCGAGACCACTTGAAGTTCCTCAAGCTGCATTAAATCTGGATAGCTTCAACAAAGATAATTTATGCTCATATCACCAACAAAATCACTTTGAGAAGACATGCCCTCAATGGGTAAATTCCATGAACTTGGTTATCAACCAATCATTGGACCAATAAATTCTAAATGATGAAAAACCAAGTGACACAGTGAGTGATGCTGAAGAGCCTCCCACAAAATTTGTTATGTTCCTTTGGGATCGGCGTATAGACTTAGACGATGAGAAAATAGAGGAAATCTTTGTAGAAAATACATCAGTAATTAAGGTTTTCCCTAGAGATTACAATTTACGCATCAAAAGACTAGCTCCCAACACCTCCTCTCCCAAATATGTTAATGCTCCTCTTAGGAATATTACCCCTCCTATTCCTACCCCGAAACCAAGTATCCCAACCCAAATAAAAGCCAAAAATAAATCTGATACGACTGCTTTAGCTAACACCAACAAACCGAGTACATCCAACTCAGTTGTAAACAGTTCCAAATCTAACACAACGACACCCAATAATAAGACACATGAGCCAAAATCAAACCCAACAGTGAACAAACCAAACATACAAGCTTTAGACTACAACGTTATAGGAGATAGGAAAAAGACAAATGTCAATATTTCTATGTTTGATATCTGCTCATTACCACAACAATGTGATTTGCTACATGATGCTTTTAAGCCCGATAATTCTTAGAAAAATATCTTTGTTTCTACTGACAACACTCCTATGATTGTTGAATCAAAGGAAATACACAAGGTGGAAAACAAGGCTTCCATAAATGCAGCAAGCATAGGTGCACACTCGGAATCTCGAGTACCTCATTTTCTAGTTACGTATGAAATTTTCAATTTCAACGTGCATAATTGCTTGGCGGATTCTGGTGGCTCCTCTAACAGCATGCCCTATTCATCATGTCAAAGGATAAATGTTGTTCCACAGTTGACCACAACAAGAATCATTTAGTTAGATAGACCAAATGTCAAAGTGAAAGGAGAACTTAAAGACGTCTTAATTAGGCTTGCATCTGACCCTAGAGTACATCAAGCTATTGATATTGTTGTTGTTGACATACATGGAAGTTATGGTTTGTTGTTAAGAAGGGTTTGGTCAACTAAAATTTAATTCTATTTTTCCACTTATTGGTCCCACCTGTGGATTCCTTGTAAAGGTAAGCCAAATCAAATCCATGTGAACACAAAATCTCACATGAAGCACATGGTAACTGAATTAGAAGGTAAAAATGAACCTATCATCTTTGTTCACACTGTTTTGGGTAATTATTTCTTAGAGACTGATCATGGATGTTATGAAGTGCGAGCATATGAAATACAACCAGATTTACAATATGATCTTTTTCCATGCACACATAATGACAACTGTACTATATTAAAATATTTAGGTTTTTATGAAACTAGCAAATCTATACATGCTAACATGTGGTATATGTTTTTCAACGGATCTAGATATTAAGAGGGAATTGGGGTAGGGTGTGTATTGGTTGATCCTGAATAACGTAAAATGCTCATATCCTATCACCTCGAATTCAAATGCACCAACAATATTGCAGAATACAAAGCCTTGGTTCAAGGTCTCAAAAACACCATAGCCCTAAAGGTAAAATACTTCTAAGTGTTTGGTGATTCAGAGATAGTCATTCGATAGGTAAGGAATACCATTCACTTCCTATCTCCTCATTTAAAAAGCTACCAACAAGAGGTATGGAATATGCTCTACTCTTTTGATGCATTCAATATTACTTAAATTTTCTATATCTGGAACCCCCTGCCTGGATTATGTTTCTCTGTTTTTATATGAAAAGAGTTTCATAAAAAATGTAACTACATTCCATAACTAAAAGTAGTTATCCTCCTTTAAAGTTAGGAATGAGAAATTATGAAATTATTTTAATTCCCAAACTAATTATTTCTTTTCGAAAGTTTTATCCTTGGAATTCAAATTAGTCTTCAATCCATAATCCACAATAAAAACTCATATTTTCCACTTGTCCAAAACAAAATAGTATAAATTAAAATCACAATAAAATGAATTAACAACTATAGAATTTTTTGTTATAACTAATTTGGAGCAGCTACAAAATTTTATGTTATAACTAATTTCGGACAGCTACAAAATTTTATATTTTGTAACTGTTTTTTCCTAAAACGAAATTAAATAAAATAAAAATAGCGAATTCATATATTTCTATTGAATTTACAGACTCTGATTGAAGTTTTGAATCCGAGCTGAAGCAATCTCTCTGATAGAATTTCTTCATTTTGATAAGGGATTTCAACAAATAAAATGGCAAGTTTATTTGAAACCCATAAAAACTAAAAGAAAACAAAACTGATAACAAAAATCAATGTTGTAATGACCCTCAACAATCATGTATCTCTGAATACAACAGAATAAAACTTGCCATTTCTCCTTAATCAGGGACGTATATAAACCTTTTGAAATATATTTGACTTCGAATGAAATGAGAAACTCAAACCACAAAAATTATTTAACTTTCATTATCTTTGACCATCATTCCTCCTTTATTGGTAATTTCATATCTTTGACTATTGTTTATTTGATGGTCAACATAGAAAATCCCTCATTGTAGTCTATGCCTTCCTCCCATACCATCCATGGATCCTAATCACACCATTATCCTTCAATCTACCCTTTCACCTTTTCCCACTAGGTTATGTTAGCGCTCAAAATGTATTGGCTAGGGCTGTTATTTCCCTCGGCATATCTCCACCTTTTGGAAGGTGCTTTTACACATACAAACCAAAGTCTGTTCCAAAGGTACTTGTGTGTCAGGGGAGAAACATTTTTCACTCTTTAAAAGGGTATGCTCTCTTTCTCACGAAGGCGACTGGTACAATTGTGACACAGCCTCTATCTTCTCAAGCTCATGAAGCAGACATGGAGGCGCCTAAGGAGATCTTTCTTGCAGACTATAAAATGCCTAATTATTTCTTTGACATAGTGGACTTGAAATTTGTATTGGGTGACAACAAAACAATTGTTCTGGCAAGAACAGTTGTTCAGCCTAGAATTGAAGGTATTGATCAGCCTTTAATTTTGGATGGATCTGACCTTAAATTGATCTCTATCAAAGTAAATGGAAAACAAGTGGTGAAAGGAGGTTTTCAGTTAACTCCACGCTCTCTCACATTGGTGTCCCCTCCAACATCACTTTTCACACTGGAAATTGAGACGGAGATATATCCTCAACATAATACATCTCTGGAGGGTCTTTACAAGTCATCTGGAAACTTTTGCACTCAATGTGAATCAGAAGGTTTCCGCAAAATAATTTTTTATAAAGATCGTCCAGTTGTATTGGCAACATTTACAACTAGAATTGAAGCAGATAAAACATTGTTTCCTGTGCTATTGTCTAATGGAAATCTAACATAGCAGGGGGATCTCGAGGATGGCATACACTATGTTATCTGGGAAGATCTTTTCAAGAAGCCTGGCTATCTATTTGCTTTGGTTGTTGGTCCATTAGTCAGTAGAGATGATACATTCATTACATGATTAGGACGCCAAGTTTCACTTCGCATTTGGACTTCTGCATATGATATATTAAAGACTGTTCATGCTATGTATTCTCTGAAGGCGGCCATGAAATGGGATGAGGATGTATGTGGTCTAGAATATGACCTTTATCTATTTAACATTGTGGCAGTACCTAATTTTAACATGGGAGCGATGGAGAATAAGAGCCTTAATATATTTAATTCAAGACTTGTTTTGGCATCTCCACAAACTGCAACAGATGCAGACTATGTTGCTATCTTGGGTGTTATTGGTCATGAGTATTTCCACAACTGGACTAGCAATAGGGTAACATGTCATGATTGGTTTCAATTAAGTTTAAAGGAAGAACTTAGAGTTTTCATAGATCAGGAATTCTCGTCTGACATGGGCAGTCGTGCTGTTAA
The DNA here is from genome assembly GCA_032191745.1 of Picea mariana. Taxonomy (NCBI): domain Eukaryota; kingdom Viridiplantae; phylum Streptophyta; class Pinopsida; order Pinales; family Pinaceae; genus Picea; species Picea mariana. The sequence goes on along the minus strand of JASDQU011442413.1, from coordinate 27,330 downwards.
GTGAATTGAAAATGTGGTGAAGCTTCATAATTACCATTTCCTCAGGACGTTGGCCCCATGGCTCACCTCGTGCGTCCACATTCATATATTAAGATGGACAATTTCTATACCATAACAGTGTATGAGAAGGGTGTAGAAGTTGTCAGGATGTACATGACCTTGTTAGGGCAATCAGGGTTTCATAAGGGAATGGATCTTTATTTTCAAAGACATGACAGGCAAGCAGTAACTTGTGAAGATTTCTTTGTTGCTATGTGTGATGCCAATGATGCAGATTTTTCAAATTTTTTGTTATGGTATTCACAAGCCGGAACCCCTGTTCTAAAAGTGAAATCATCCTACAACTTTGAGGGAAATACTTATACACTTAAGTTTAGGCAAGAAATTCCTTCTACTCGAGGTCAATCAGTTAAAGAACCGATGTTTATACCTATGGTTGTTGGGTTGCTGGGTTCCAACGGAAAGAATGTGCCTCTCACATCTGTCTATAATGGAGAATCTCTGCAGTCCTTAACTAGTGAAGGTCATTATGTTTCAACAATAATCCCACGTATTGAAAAGGAAGAAGAAGAGTTTGTCTTTGTTAACATTCCTAAAAGGCCAATTCCCTCTCTACTACGCAATTATAGTGCTCTTGTGCGTCTTGTTTCAAATATCACTGACAATGATTTGTACTTTCTACTCGCACATGATTCAAATGAGTTTAATTGGTGGGAGGTTGACCAGACATTGGCAAGAAAGCTCATGCTTTCTCTCATAGATCAGGCATAATAGAACCAACCATTGACTATTGACTCAAAATTTGTCAATGGACTAAGAAGTATTTTGTGCGATTCAATTTTGGACAAAGAGTTCATAGCAAACGAAATCACCCTCCCTAGAGAGGGAGAAATCATGGACCTCATGGAAGTCGCAGATCCAAATGTTGTTCATGGAGTTCATCGTTTTTTTATTAAACAACTTGCATCTGAATTGTGTGTCGAGTTTCTTAGAGCATTTGAAACTAACCAAAGTTTAGAGGAATATGATCCTAATCACAAGAGTATGGCAAGACGTGCTTTGAAAAATATCGTCCTCGCCTACGTTGGATCGTTGAAAGAGTCAGAAATGACAGAACTTGTATTACTTGAACACAAAATCAACATTCAAAGAGATTTTGAGGCTTAAGATCAGTGGTGGTAGATTTGGTCAACTTTGACCTTATATTTAGCTTTTAAGAAAGTGACTCATGGCCCAGGTGTTGGATATAGCTCATGAAAGACCTCTACATCCTCCAACAAGCTTGTGGAGTTGTTGAAGACCTAGTTTAGGATAGGATTTGATTTAATGAAAATAGGATCTAGATCCTAAGTTTTTGTAATTTGATTAGATCCAACAATTATGTAGCTATTTGATCCATACTTAGGGGATCTCAGCTAAGTTGTAAGGCTATTTAAGCTCACTGAAGCTACATTGTAAAAGGTTCGAATTTGGAGAGCTTTTGAGACTCTTTTTATTATAAATACTTTGATATATATTTTGTAAAACCTCCATCTTTCTTTCTATTCTTGTACTTATGATTGAATGTCATGTTCATTTGTTTCATTTACACAATGATTGATTTATGTCTTTAAATCATTGCATTGGTGGACAAAAACATAAGTAGTTTTCCTTGTTATATTCAACCTTTTATATATGCTTTTAATGTGTATAATTGTGTTGATATAGTGAGTGTTCTTCATCCATATGAGTTTAAAACAACCCTCTGATCAATACCTTTTGAGAGCCTTATCTTGTCTGGATATGTTTAATGTATCATGAGTGAGTGAGTTATCCATTTTTTATCCAAATTTTATATATTTCATTAAACATTTGATTAAGTTACCAAGCTTACTCAGCCTACAACCTTGAGTTACTCTTGGAGTGATAACATGTTATTTAAAGGCTTTTCTCTAGAGAAAACGCTCTTCAACAATGCTCTCTTCTTCCCCTCCATAACCAAAGAAGACACTGCACCCACTCCTTTACTCATTGTTCCTTTGTGCTAGATAGGACCAACTTCTCCTAACATTGCAAAAGAGCATACAAACATTCCTACTACAAAGCATAATAAAAACAACCTCAATAGAGACTCACTTTATGAAAACATAGAGGTTCCTCATCCATACACCTTATGCCTTCTAGTATTGAAGCAATATAGAGTGTTAAATTTAGTTTCACCATAGGTTTTATTTTTCCGAAGATATCTTCACAGAAAACCCACATAATACTTCCCCATGATCCATGGATGGTAAGCAGGGTAAACCATAGCCCCAATGAGCATGAGAGTCGAACACTTGACCTCCTAGTTGAATTCGAGGGACAGTACACACGTATGGCATCAAGACCAATTGAGCTAACTCTTAGGACTTTAGTTTCACCATAGTTTATAGAGTTGTTGTTATAGATATAGATAGAGAAGAGGCTTAATATTTCATTATCTAAGTTTCCTTAGAAGGCTTTACATAGTTAGATGAAGGACCTAATAAAAATGAATAAGGAAATGGGAAAAGAATTAACAAATAAATTAAAGAGAGAAGTAAAGAAAGGGGAGTGGATAGGCAAGGGTGAATTATAAAGGTTTGATGCGTTTTTTAATGAACATTTTTTTTCATCCATGGAGGAAGGCCCCACACCTAGGACAACTTGACCGACCCGTCCAAGAGAGATTGTATGATAGGATCACATAAGGTGAACCTAGTCTTAAGAGGGATGACATGACATGCATGGTATCTCACAAGTTTGGAATCAGTTAATGATCAAATTTGAATGCCTACTTTTTAATTTCAACTTGAAGAGTATATATTCATTCAACCCTTTCATGATGAAAAGTTGAAAAAATAATTGTACTTCAATTGACATGAGTAAACAAGGTACAGACTTCAAAAAAAAAAATTCCAAATAAATATTTTCCTTTCAATTATTTAAAATGCTAAAATTTAATTAACAACTAGATACATAAGTTGAAATTTCAATAGAAAGTAATAACAAGCATACTTTATAATTTCAGAGATAACAATTTGATGGGTTATGTATACATTGATAAAAATAAAAATTCATAATCATTGAGCCATGTTTTGTTCAAAGGGATTTCAAAGTGTTATATATGAAAATATAATTTTAGACATTGTCACATAATCAAACATTTTTTAGGACATCCATATAAGAGAGGATGTAATCTATGTATCCATATGATGCATGGGCACTTTATCTTATTTTCATATTTTGAGAATACCATGGGAGTCATGTTCATTATAGATCTCATTAGAAAATAATAAATTGTTGTCGATCTTGAGGCCTTTGCTAAAAGGTGATAATTCTATCAAAACACTATAAAAACAATGAAGAGACCCTCATTTCTTTATAGGCCTCTAGGAACATGACAATCTAGCATGACTACATCCATTGCTTATTATTTAGGCTAAGGTGTTTACGATTTGGAGCTTTCCAAGATACATAAAAACAAAAAACTAAAGGAAATTACTCATCAAGACCACCAAATATGCCTTTTTTATTGAAGATATGATTGTTCACTTTATCTCTCAAACCATGCTAAAATGCATGAAATAGTGGGATGTCAGAGAATAATCCCTGATCCATTTAAGTTTGATAATAAAAATTATGTTACCTTCTCCCTAGCTTTATTAAGAATCCCACCCAACTTCAAAAATGTTGTTCCTAGCATTAATGTTATAAAGGATACATCTCCTTGATCTATAGCTTGGGATGAGGCAAGGGGAAAGATAGTTATGGGGTATTTGCAAAATGTATGCAAAATATTGTCACACCTGTAAGGTCTTCGGCTAGATGGGTGCGAAGACCCTCACCCAAGTCCTCAAGAAGACGTAACTTGGGGTTTCTCCAATGCCCAAGTTGGGCTAGTGGATGCCTTGGGCATGCAAACGTGCCAAGGGGCTTTCCCAAGTAAGAAGCGAACAAAAAATTGGGGCACGCTAACATGAAGGGCACACCAAGGTTGGGTGCGTCGGTCCCAAGGGACACGATGGTTGATGGGTGCATGGGTTTGTTTAGGCTACCGGGTTCGCGAAGGGGTGCGACGATTCATTTGGGTGAATGGGTTCACGAAGGGGCACGACGATTTGTTTGGACATGGGTTTGTGAAGGGGCACGACACCCCCAAAGGACGTGACAGTTCACGATGGTGACCTTTGGAGAGCCTATAAGAGAACAAGGGCACATAACCAAGGAAGGCAAGTCTTGGCAAGACAAGAAGATCAAGAAGAGCTCTATAGTTATGAGGCAAACGAAGAGGGTGAGCTCCCTCAAGGAGCCAAGTCGCTCCACATGGGAGCACTTGTGCTTCCTTGAGGTGGATTTATTGGACATAGTTGGGCGAACTTCTCTTGGGTTGATTTTGGTGAAGTATGGAAACACACATCTAATGGAGGCATGTCTGAGGCAAGACTGAAATCTGTGAAGTATGCATAAACAAAGAGACATAGTCTATGGAAACGAAGAGACAACAAGTCTGCGGTTGGGGGCACGTATGAGGTGCAACATAGGTGGTTGTGGAGACTGTTACGATGGTGAGTCTTGGTGATGATCTATGTATGAGTGTCTTGGTGAGGTGATATGATTTGTTTGACTCCGCCCTATTGTAAACCGAGTCGGTATTGCTCATGTTGTAATTGTTTCACAATAAAAAAGACTTAGTTGGGTGTTAGGCACGGTTCGTGCCACTGACACTATATCTATGTTTGTCTTTCATTTGTTCCACAGTTCTCTTGGTTTCTCATGTATGAATGCTTAAATACGACTAAGTGTTAAAGCAATTAACAAATGTCTAAGTATATAAGAGTTGCACTAGAGTAGGAGTGTGACTCACCAATAGCCTAGTGTCATATGCCCTCAAGAGGTTCATGATCACAATATTTGGCTAGGCACATTGTGGGGATGTGACATATGGTATCAGAGCGGATTTGTTGCATATTTTGGAGAAGGGTTGGGGAGAATATCTTCACCACTATCTCGACAATAGATGGTATCATAGCTTGAAGCATGCTTTACTACTGCAATGGTGACAATGTATAGGGTGCAACATGAAGGCAATTCATCGTGAAAAAAGTTTAGTGGGAACGTCGCAAACTTGGTGAACGGTTCAATGCAACGAACTTGTTCATTGCAGACTTTGCATCAAACTTACGGTAGAGATTCAATTGACAATGCAATGGGAAGGTTGAGCTAGGTGCACACCCTGTGTAGATTGGGAGCATAGTTTGTGGTGAAATGAAGCACTTGGATAGGGTGGATGTAGAACTCATCGTAGAGTTCATCGCAGAACTTGTCACATACTTGATCACAAAGGCAAACATGGTTAGTTGATGTGTGATGGAAGCTAGTGTTGAAATTGTTATGCACACCTTAAGAGACCAGGCACAGAGTTCGTTGGGAGAACCGATCACTTGGGAAAGGAATTTGAACACGAGATTTTCCGCATGACTTGTTGCATATCTAACCACAGAAGTGATCACATAAGCGAAACATAGAGGGTGATCGCAAAGGTGATTTTGAAAGGGGATCAGTTCTGGGTTTTAATGAGGTGAAACAATTGGGTGCATTGGGCGACTTAAAGCATCTCCACAACAAGCAGTTGGTTGGGCATGTTTCCATCATGATGTCTTCGTGTCATGCATCGCCGAGAACAACAATTGCGTTGAGTTGGGTTGTTGGACGAGATCGCAGCCTTTAAATAAGGTAGCTCTTCATAGAGTTACAACAATCAATTGGCAACAATATGACTTGATAGTCGGGCGATTGATGCATGGTGCCTTGAAGCGAAAGCAGTCAACGTGCAGATATGTAAAGACATTGAAGATGAGTTCTATCGGTTGCATGTGAAGCTTGGGACTTAGATGGATTCTAAAAGTGGACAGATGGACTCAACTTTGTATCACAACGAAGGTATTGTAGGCTTGTGGAGTTGTGGACGGTAATTGAGGTGAGTTCATGTGGAGAGTCGGTTGCTTGGAAAAGAAAAGATCCAAGACAACATGCTTAGAACATGGTTGCAACGATGGATGCCACTGAGAAAGGTATGGTTGGTTTGAGTTCTTGAATTTCCTAAGTGTTGCAGTGAGTTCTTTTAAGGGAAGTCAAATGACTTTGTGGTTCAAGTGCATTCTGCTTCTGCGGTGAAAACCGACAGACTTGAGGGTGACTCAAGTGGTGTAGATTCGAAGGAGTCTTGTAACAGTTCGGGACACCTTGGTTGAGTGAGTGTGTGAAGAACTTAGGGTAACCTACTTGG
>JASDQU011442413.1:9661-20944 GCA_032191745.1 Picea mariana | reverse complement strand
GTTTATGTGTATTTCTGTATTTCATTGTGTTCCTACATAAATCCGGATCATGAGGTGCTTTGGACAAGTCATTGCGGCAAAGTGGGCAGTGAAGTATGTTCATGCTGAGTTGAGAGGATAGATGAGGTATCATGGTGTTTGGTGCCTTAGCCATATTTGTTGGATCATTCGATGAATTGATAGTCATGATGACAACACCAAAGTTTGAATTCTTGCAGGAGGTGCAAGGCAGTTTCATTCTAGGAGATAGATGGAGTTAGCAAGGAAGTCAACCAAGAATTGTTGGCAATCAACCTGAATGAGAAGAACGTAGACCAAGTGACTTGGGTGGTGTTCTCTCACCTTTGGTACGGGACATTGGATGAGTCAGAGTGCACCTTGGTGACTTGCGTATGTTTGTGCGATGACTTAGAGATCTGGAGGGGATTGTTGATTGAGGTTGGCAGAGTATTGGTGCGAACGTGCCTAAGGCATGGAATTTCTTTGAGGTGCCTCACTCTACTTACAAAACTTCAGAAAGTTCATTGGGACATTTGAGGAGTGTGGGCATGTTAGCCACACTCATTGTAAATGTTGAGTTACATTGAGGTGACTTAATGAAAGGATGTGAGTTGAAGACTTTCTTGTGTTTGGAGGATTGTGCAAACAGACAGATTGCAGCATGAAGAAATTACTCGGACATGGGCGCTTCTCTTGCTTTGGGCAACATGGTTGAGGGTGAAGCCTAACCATTCCAAGGAATGGAGAGGTAGACACAATAACATGTCTCGGAGATGAAGTAGTGGGGAAAAGGTAGTTTGGACGTGTAGTTCTTGGTGCAAAGATTGACTAATTGTACCATGAGGAGGAAAATGGAGTCAAGTTGTCACTTCGGGGTGACTTCATAGTGCTACAAGGTGAGGGGCGATGTTTCCTTGGTCTGATATTGTTGTGAAGATGGACTGAATTGCGAAAGGAAGTGATTAGTTTTGTGCATGAGGGTGTGCGGTCTTAAGGAGCGTGACGGTTGGAATGGCCATTCAACTGGTTCATGACCTGGGTGAGAACAACAACATGACAAGGGGGTCAAGAGTATGGACGTGCCAATAGATTTGAAGTGCGAAACTTAGACATTGTGGAGGATCTCCTTGATGAAGATCAAATGATGGAAACAATAGTGAGGCAAGGATGGATACTTTCCTTAGTCTTTGGAGTTGGATAGAGTGATGAAGATGCAACAGAAAAGACTAAGTTTGAGCATGGAGATGCACATTTCAGGAACTGAACATGGTGGTTGGACTAGCTACCCAACCAATGCAATACTTAAGGCTATAACATTGTGCATAGACATGGAAGAGTTGGTTGAAGTATGGGTGCAACAATAAGATCACAAGAGTTCAACACTTAGGAGAAATTTTGAAGTGAAGTGGGAAGAAGCCAGTCGTAGTAGGCAACGAAAACAACAACAAAACCAAATAACAACAAGGAAACAACATTGAAATGAGAGAATGCAATAGAGTTGGGTGACTTTCATCCTTGGAGCTAGGTGAAGTGGCCATATTGACTCAAGCAATAAATTATGTGGAGTTGGGTGCAATATAGTTTGGTTTGTGGAAACTTGGGGTTTCCACTTTGGCAGAATTTGGGGTTTATGGTTGGCACAAAACTTGGGGTTTCTAGCAGAGTTAGTTGCAGCGAAAGAACAATTTTGGGCGAAGACTTGGAGATCACAAATTTTGTGCATGTTGTTGGGGACGACAACGATTTGAGGTAGGGGAGGATGCAAGGTCTTTGGCTAGATGGGCGCATAGACCCTTACCCAAGTCCTCAAGGAAATGGAATTTGGAGTTGCTTTGGCACCCAAGTTGGGAAAGTGGACGCCTTGGGCATGTGAATGCGCCAAGGGGCTTGCCCAAGTATGAAGCGACCAAGAAATTGGGGTGCACTAGCATGAGGGGCGCACCAAGGTTGGGCGTGTCAGTCCCAAGGGGCACAACGGTTGACGGGCACATGGGTAAACAAGGACGCACAACCAAGGAAGGAAATTTTTGGGAATATAAGGGGAGAGAGAAGAGATTTGTGGTTCTGAGGCAGACAAAGAGGGAGAGCTCCCTCAAGGAGCCAAGTCACTCCACATGGGAGGACTTGTGTTTCCTTGAGGTGGATTTGGTGGACAAAGTTGGGAAAACTTCTCTTGGTTTGATTTTGGTGAAGTTTGGAAATGCAGGTATGATGGAGGCATGTGCAAGGAAGAACCGAAATGTGTGAAATCTGTGAAAACGAAGAGACAGAGTCTACATAAAAAAACTGTCTTCAAATTAAGCTGATAAATGGGGCTACACAATTTTAGTGATTGAATGAGAAATCACGAAGGAACTAAGATGGGAGGGCACCGAGGGACTATTGGGAAGTGAAATGCCTCCCTTGTGTTGTGTATGATAGTTGATGAAGCTCTTTGTGACAAAAGCAACCCCCTTGCTTGGTGGATTGAAGACTTAGCTTGCTAAGTTTCTGTAGGTGAAGGAGAGTGGCCTTCATATTTTATCATATGTTGAGCAAAAGAGTTTTCTCTCATGGCATCATACTTTGGCTAGGGGGTGGCCAATTGTGAAACACCAAGAGTAGTTGTGCCTATGGTTGGGTGGAAAGTGGTACACCCTTCAACAATTACAACTCTTTCCATCTTTTAGATAAGTTTATCTTTTCCAAATATCTGCAATGTTAAGTATTATAGAATGAGTTTCATAGTAGTGTAAATTCATTCCCTGATAAAGAGGCCAAGGAAATTTAGGTGTAATTATGAAATGTTACAACTAAGTCTTATTTTGGTTAATAACATCACTTAATTGACTACTTGTGTTTTAAAAATGAATGTTGTGAGTGAGTGTTGTGGTTGACCAAGTGTTTACAGCCTATTTTATGTATTGGTAGTGATGACTAAACATCCATAATCTTCACAATAATCTAGACAAAAAGGAAATAGGTTTGACTTCTGCATAAGAATAATTTTACTCTAAGTTTTTCTGAAGCTATTATACCAAAAAATCTAGAGGATATCAGATCTATGTTTGGTCCTTAGAAAATAGCTCAAATATTGAAGAGAGGCAAATTATTTTAAATAAATGATAAGAAAAGAAGGAGAAATAAAATTCAAGTTCCTAATTTGAAATAAAAATAAATTTGAAATTTGAAGCATTGTGATTAATTAAGTTTCATTGGACTTTCGTAAGAAATGAATTTTTACTAGGAATTACACAATAGATTTTTGTCCAAAGGGGAAAGATTTTGAATTAGTAACTAGTTCCGTGAAAATAACAAAGAATTGCATAAAAATAGGAGAATCGTAATTTCTCGTAAAAACATAGCTTTACCATGGAGGATTTTATTTCCAAGAAATGTAAAAATTTCATAAAACAATTTAATTAGATGAATTGCATGAATTTATATATTTGTATATACATGATTTTATGTTTTCTGAACAACTTTTGCATGGATGGTAAAGACCGGTAACCTCTAGTAAATTTCCAGAGTTACCTTTCAAATGTCTTAATAACTGGGATAATAAGATGATAGAGCTATATATTAAAATTTATAAATTCTTCTCTCATGCGTGAGAAATGGGAGATTCAAAATTTTCCCTTCTGTGCAAAGGATTAAACCATGCTAAGTTTTCCTAGTTTTTAGATTTATGCTTTGCGCAGGCCATTCTGCGCTCCTCCTGAAGGAGTTTCTTGATAATGCATCTTTATTCTAAAATTTATACAGTTTGGAAAATATAATTTTCCTTTTTTTTTTTAACGTATAAATATTAATAGCCAAAAAAAATTATTTCGAAGCATGGTCATTGGAGAACAAAGAAGGGATGAATTAATCTGATTATGATAGCATATGGTGTTATTGTTAAATATTATAATATCGAACTCCTTTCAGAGTTGACTGTCAGAGTAAAGAGAGAGGAGCACATGATCAGAGTGCAATAGCCTTAGTATTATAAGGTTATATATATTTTTTGTAATAACAAACGCTTTCCTTTCGGAGTTGACCGTCAGAGGGAAGAGAGGGGAGTACACGATCAAAGTGCGATAGTCTTAGTATAATAATAATAATAATAATACCAACAACAAACGCTTTCCTTTTGGAGTTGATCGTCAAAGGGAACAGAGAGGAGTACATGATCAGAGTGCGATAGCCTTAGTATTATAGGTTATATATAAATATTTTATAATAACAAATACTTTCCTTTTGGAGTTGACCATCGAAGGAAAGAGATGGGATCACACTATTGGAGTGTGAAGGGGTCGTAATGCAATGGTCTAAATGTTAAAGATCATACAAATATTTTATAATATTAAACACTTCATTTTCAGAGCTTAGTCATTGGAGAAATGAGAAGGGCTCACATGAAGGAGGTGCGAAATAGTTGAGGTAATATGAAATTAAATAAAATACAATTCCTTAACGATGTTTGGAGCTTCGCTGTCGGAGAAGTAAGAAGGGTGCACGTGAATGGTGTGCGAAATCTCAGGTCTGAGGGCTTGAGGTATTACAATATTAAACACTAATATTCAAATTTCCCTCTAATGGATTCCGTAAGGCAAATAAGTTGCATGGTCTATTCGGGGTCTCAAACCCTCGCGCACATTTTTAATAAAATAAAAAAGTTTTATTATAATGCAACAAGTGTGCTTTACGAAAGAGATAAGTACAATATAAAATAAATTGGGTGCTTTACAATGCAATTAATTATATTATGAGGTAATTAATTAATTGCATTATAATGTGTTTATAACCTGGATATTTAAATTAGCACTAAACCATCCCCAATGGAAAGAGAGATAAATAAATCCTCATTAATTATCGGGCCCATATATTAGTCTAAACTAAAATGTATTTAAGGGGGTAATTAAGTAATGAAGACTAATTATTCCTAATGAGGATTAAATAGTTGAATACTAATGAGTGACATTTTAAAGAAAATATTGATTAAACAACTTAATCAGTTTATAAAAAATGGTCAAGTGTCAATCTATGGTCGAGCAAGCCTTTGTACTCTATGGTGACATGGAACATTGTGATGGGTCCATGTGTCAAGTGGATATTGAGCCACGTGTCACATCATGAGACAGGTACATGGTGGAAACAATGGCCAAGGAGGTAGACGAGATTCAATCTCAGTCATAGATCTTCAAGGGTCCCACATAAGCTAAATGCCACTGGAGCATGAGAAGGATCGTTAAATGTCATACAAGTTCATGACTCTAAAGTATTCGAAGCCGTTGATTTCCCAACCCCGAGGGGCATTGGATCAGTACGTTAGATCCATTGGATTACATGTAGTAGGAGAGAGTCTGTCAGAGTGGATTAGGTGAGGGAAATCTGCTAACCCCGATGAGAGGACTCTGATGAAGAAACAAATCTCTGAACCAACAGATGGGGGAGTTAGATGGGTCAGGTGGTAGATGCCATGTCAATGCCATGTCAGATGGCACAAGTGATGGGGAACCACATGGTTTCCACGTGGCACTAAAGATGAAATCAATAAATGAGAACTCAAAAACTTTGGAGAGACTGTAACTTTTAATCTAGAGCTCAGTTCTGAGCACAATTATAGTCGTTGGAAAGCTCTTGACGAGCAAAAGACGATGGTAGCCTCTAGATGAGGTTTTGAGATGATTGAGGAAAAATGAAAATCTAATACCTCATCCCTTAAAAAGGTACTTAGGGGGTTGGGTGTCTTACACCAAGCAGCCAAGCGAGAAACATCGCGGTGCCTCACACTCTCAAGAGGTGCATGATCGCAATATCCGCCTAGGCACATTGTGGGGACGTGACAACACCGATGTTAATGTTGTTGGAAACAAGAATAAGAAAATGAAAGAGTGTGATAGATAAATATGCATAGAATCAGGAAAATGAAATGATCATTCCAGAGAACAAAGGAGTGAGGACTTGATGGTGCTATAAATTGAATGAATAGAATCACAATGATCATTGTTGTAATCTCAATTTTAGGTTTTGTGATGTTGGCAAGGTTCACTTTGTGCAAGTTCACATCTAAACTTAATCAAGAGAATACAAGTTAGAAAATTTCATCAAGATTAATAGAGTTTTTAATTCTAAACATAACCATTAAATAGTTTTATGTGAAACAAAGAAAAACTGTACATTATCTTTATGATGAACTTGACCAAACTTGTAAAAAATTGGTGGATTGTTGAGGGATTTACATTCAATTCTTAATTATGTGTTTTGTTTCCATTATCTATTGTATGAGTGGGGATGTGAATTACACACTAAGTGGTTGAGAGCCTTGCTAATGTGTTGAAATAATAATCGTGATAGATACCGAAACTATAACCATGTCATGGATTTTAATAGGAAAACACATAGCATTATGAATACAATAAAATAACTATTAATCTACATGTTAGATACTATTAGAGAGATGAAATATATGAATAAGAAAAAAGAGAGATGCCTTGATTTTCTTGGGTTTGCTCAAAGTTTAGTTTTTGTTTTTAAAAATTGGCATTGAGCAACTCATTTGTAATTAATCTTAGCAATAAGATCTCAATGTCATTACAATTTACATCCATAACCTATGGCTAATTGTTTTGTTTTTTTACAGAGCCAAGAGTGTCGGCAAAGATAAAAAAGGAAATGAGATTATCGCAAGTGTCAGAGGCAAAGATAACAAAGCAAACGACATCATAATGAGTGCGTGATTCAAATTCATGTAGTGTGTAAACTAAATAGATGACAAATCCCATAATGAAAAGAATCAACAATGCTCATAACACAAAAATTCAAGTGGGGATTCACAAAGACAAGGTGTCCAAGCTTCTTTGGGAAACTTTCATTAATTGACACATAAAATGGTGCATACACCAATGCAAGGGTGGGATATTTATCTAGGTGTGAGCTATGTGATGGATTTAATGCCATGAAAGGGTACACAATATTAGGGAATAGATAAGAGCCAATTAAAATAGAAATGATTTTAGTCTTTAAACAAGGCTGTGTGGTAGCGTAGTCCCTGCCAACAAGGTTACAAAGCAAATTGTGGAAAATGGGGTCGAATTGTAAATGATGGAAGTGTTCAGTGCAAAATGTATATCACAGAAATGTTGTGTGCAACATGTATATCATAGAACATGGGGCATAAGTAAATGACACTTGCCATGTAGAGCACCATTTATTTTTTTGAAAGTATATAACAAACTACAAATTTGCTCAGTGGAAGAAAACATTTGGAAATTTAAATGCATGTGTGCAACATGGATACGCTTGGCATGCAGAGCACCATTTATTTTTTGAAAGTATATAACAAACTACAAATTTGTTATATAGATTGTCAAAGATAAGCATTTGTCATATAGACTTGTCAAAGATAAAAATGTATGAAGACATAAATTTAAAAGGAGATAAGAAATTGTTTTTATTTGAAATATGTAAAAAAATAAAAGTTTGTTACATACTACTAGAAATTTTGAAATGTATATCACAAAAATGTTGTGTGCAACATGTATGCGCTTGGCATGCAGAGCACCATTTATTTTTTACATAAATTTAAAAGGAGATAAAAAAACAGTTTTATTTGAAATATGTAAAAAAAAAAAGCTTGTTACATACTACTAGAAATTTTGAAATATATATCAAAAATAAAAGTTTGTTACATATAAAATTTAAATGCATTTGTCATATAGACTGGTGAAAGATAAAAATGTATGAAGACATAAATTTAAAAGGAGATAAGAAAACAGTTTTATTTGAAATATGTCAAAAAATAAAAGTTTGTTACATATTACTGGAAATTTTGAAATATATAAAAAAATAAAAGTTTGTTACATATAAATGCAAATTTCAATGCGTTTGTCATATAGACTGAGACTGGGGCTCCCATGGACCATTAGAGAAATATGTACAAGAAACGAAACTGTAGAAAGAAGATAGTGTGCAATACTTGCAAAAAAATAAATTGAAAGGTATAAGTGTTTGCCTACACATCTCTATTTAAAAAAGTGGAATAACTGAGTTGATAAACAAAGCAGGATGCGATCAGTAGACGTGCAGTGAGGGTACATATGAGCCCTTTGGCTATTTTCTTGCAGCTAGAATCCTGGCAATTGTCTGTTGCCTTTTGTCGGTTGCTAGAATCCTGGCAACTGCATGTTGCCTTTCGTCGGTGGCCTGCTTCAATTCCCTTTCGAGCCATTCTTCAATGTAGCTTCTCATTGGGGCGACATTGATCTCATTTTGGATTTTAATGTTGAAAATATTGTTTTCTAATTCCTGGAAGTCGATAGAAACATTACACAGAGCCTGATGAATTCCCTCGTTATGTACTAAATATTTGACTAGCCAGTCGTCGATGTGAGCTTCATCATAGTGAAGGATGTTGTAAAACTTTTCCAGAGACAAGGCCTTAAACATAACAACCTGTTTATCGAACTCTTGCCTAGTTAAGGGCAAGGGGGTCTTGGAAGTCGTTGGTTTTTACGGCTAAGTTTATTCTTGACAGCCTTGTGAATAATTTATCTTTCTTTGATATGGCTTGTTCACATGACTGAACAATGAGATGCATGTTCTTCACTTTTTCTTTCCAACATGCATTCAATTGACTAATCCGGTTTTTGGATGGAAGATTTTGTTCTCTTTTTTTTTTTTTGTCATATTCTTCACAATGGTTCCAAAAGGAAGGACCATTTTTAAATAGAAATTTTCTTCATCTTTTAACTCCGCCTACAAATGTTGGAGTAAACTATGTGCCCTGGTTCCAAGGGAAGTGATGGTTTGTGATGTTTTCCACACCTCAGTAACCAGTTCCATTATTTTCTTTATATTATTCTCCACATATCCTCTACAAGATGCAAGGAAGGTGGAGGATGCTTTTACGTTAGCTGTAGGGGTGGCAGACATGGCTACTGTCAAAGGATTGACAGGCAATGGCATAGGAATCAAAGCCTCTTCTAATTCCTTGACCCAGTGCTTCAGTTTGGCATTATCGGCCTCGATGCCTCCAATGGAATCATGAAGTGCATCTCCGCTCGCGTTGTGAAGTTGTCAGATTTGGGACGGTCACATGTTGGCAAGGTCAACCTTTGAATGAGATTTTCCTTTCTTATTTTTTACATCTTTTTTCTCAATTATCAATTTTTTGGACTGGCTATCAAAAACAACGCTTTGGAACACGAAGGATTCATCTTCATCAAAATTTTCGATAACGGATATGTCCATTGGACAACTATGGTGGATGGCGTCTCCAGGCTGATCAAGGTAGCAGAGCATGTTATCCAAATCAGTGTCAAGTTCCATGTTCTCACTATGAATTTCCGGCTCTTCCGCCTATCCCACATTTTTTTTTCTCTTCTTATCTACTGGAAGCTTGTGAGAACTATCAATTTTAGAGTGGGGAGGGTCGTTATCTCCTCCTCTGTTTGAAGGACTCTGAGTCGCTTTGTTGTTGTGGTGGGCCGTTGGAGCGATGCTCCGGTATGTCGTACTTTTTGGAGTGTTATTTTCCGATTGAACAATCTTGTCACCGGGGCCTTTCCCCTGTTGCGTGTACAATTTAGTGCAGCTTTGCACCGTGTCTAGGTCGCCGACAGGAGAGGCATGAGCGTTGTCGCCACTGTCTCTATTTTCAAGCAGGTGTTTTTTGATAAAACAATCGTCGAGGCCAAGTGTTTGTAAATGTTGTCGAAAAATATTATAGGGGTTTAACCCTCTTATGCTTTCAGCATATCTGAGGTTGGAGATGCTAGAATGTGCTGCGGATTCCTCAATTTTATTGACGTTTTTCAACACGAACTCCCCTACTTTCCAAGACAGAGGAATGAACTATTTTTTTCTCTTCTTTTGCAACAGATGCAACTAGTAGTTGTATTTCCGTGCTACTTCTGCAACAAACATTATGTACGCAATGTGACATGGAAGGAGAGTAGGGTTTTTCGTGGAGCCAAAAATTCTTATGACAATGTAATTATCCAAATGTTCAAGTGTCCCCTTCTTGTCCAAAAAACTGGTTGTCGGTTTAGATATGCGGGGAGCATCTTCTCCTAACAACAAAACTTTGAAAACAGACACGAAGCCATTAAAAACCTCATAAAAACAGTGGGAAGCCTTGTGCTTCCATAAGGCCTGGTACCAAAATGTTACTGGGTCGAATTCCCAGTTGACATTCTTGGACAGAGACAATTATGGAAACCGACAAGAATGTGCTATCGCAAAAACTAAGTAGGGAGACATATAAAATTTCTTTTCATTTTGAAGCTTAACAATTGGGAACAAATTTCATGGGAAATTAACTTGCCCCAATAAAAAATGGCTTGTTCGTTGACTGTGAAATACAAAATATAAAGAGCCATCGGGGAAACAGTTGTTGTGGACCCATGTCTCGTTATTCTTGTAAATAGCCAGACAATTTCGCAAAATGGATTTCTAAATGAACTAACTAGCAAGCTTGTAATATCTTCAGGAACTAGAAGCGGGTTTTCCAATAAATGGGGCAATAGGTCCAACCCATTATTATGCTTTGCTAGGAACTATTTGCAATATTCTCCTCTGAACGTCAATGTTGGCTCTGACAATCTTAACATCTGGCGGAAGACCCGAGGTGACAAAGAAACAAAAGATCATTCCCGCAGTGGAATAATTCTTTTGTCTAAAATAAATTTATCGGTGCAGCAAGAGACCAGGTCCTTACAGTAAAAAACCTCAGGGACGCAGTCTACACGAGCAATCCCAGAGGTCCAAATTACTTGGTTCCAAATTATTTGTTATATATATATATAACAAATTTTTTTCTTTTATTATAGACAAGTGCGAAGGTCACGGAGACGGGGGAGAGCAAGGAAAGAATGGCAAGGTCTGAAAAGTGGTCGGACGGGATTCAAAAAAGGGTTACCGAGATACTCAGGAGAGGTTGAATAATAAGAATATGCTCTGGACCACTAGAAGTTTTGGTCCTCGCGCCCTAAGATGTTCACTATATCTCCACAGAATTGTTGTTGAGATGATGCCATAGGTTTATGAGAACGTTGGTTTGCTCTAGACGATGGTTGAAATGAATAGTTAGAGCCGACAATATAACTCTTTGCTAAATCTTGGTTAAATTCTTATGAATGGGAAAGCTCCTCGTGCTTTTCGCTGATTAATGACGATCTGTATGGGTGGCACATGATGAACTGTTAGCAGTAAAGCTTACTTATTGCATATTTAGAAATGCGAAGGTGGCAGGTACGACAAAGAACAATCAAGGATTGGAGGTTTCGTGAACGTGCCAAGGCGACGATGTGCGAACGA
>JASDQU011442411.1:45055-55464 GCA_032191745.1 Picea mariana | reverse complement strand
TGTTATAATGTTCGGTCATCTTTGGAGCCTTTTGCTCCTTACAATCAATCTCCATATGAAATACTCTGTATTTCAAAAGATAGCTTCTTCTTCATCTTCTTTGGTACATGAATGTATATGGTTATGTACATAGTCTGCTGCATGTCTCATCTAATATGTTTCCTTTTGCAACCTTCACTATAGCTGCCTCAGGGTTATCACCTGTGATCTGAAACAAGGTCAACAAAACAACAAGAAAGAATAATACTCTTTTGATAATAATAAATAAAACAATAGCATGAATAATCGTCACAGTAGCTCCTTTAGAGCTTTCACTTGTGACATGTCTGAAAAAAGATCAAAAGTAAGAAATACAATGCGAAATGAGATCAGCACTCTTCTAGTGTTGTGATCAAACATTCATCCAAGGTAACCTGAAACCAACACAAGAAGTTTCTCCTAGAGATGTTAGTTGTATCTGGTAAATGATTACATTAATAATTTATCTCAATATGCTCACATGCTACCAAGTATAATACTTTTCAAAGACTGCTACCTCAACTATAGTGTTTACTTGTAAAGGGGTAGTTGTCAACTTGTCATGTGCAACTTTGAATCTTATTAACTTAAACAATCAAACCTGGAACCTGGAGTTTTGTCCTCAAGAATGAGTGTTTCTTTTCTTTCAAGTCTCCTTCACTCAAGATGACAAGTGCTTTCTTCAACCTGTCTCCTGTACTAAGACAATATGTTATCTTAACAAAAATCTAAGTTAGAGAATAAGCTCTATAAACTCAAATTTAATCAGCCTTGATAATTTTGACCAATGGTTAGTATGATTTCAACATACCACCTAGATGTTCATAAGGTCAAAATAATTTCATAACAAATAGATGCATATCAAGATAATCAAACCTGAGGTGCATTAGTTTTATGAGTATGTTGGATTTGAGATCCTTCTGGATCTATGATAGGAGATCCTTTCTCCTGCAAGTACCCCTTAGAATAATATAGTTAAAACATATGTAAGTACATGCCTCTTATAGTATCGTCAGGTGGTGGTACCATCCGGTAGCAACGGTGATAGGTAACAAACCTTCAAAACTTCAGAGGTGTTTCAACTTTAAGGTTGGCCAACCCTTTACAAAAGATTTCACTGCAACTGTAACTGCAACTGGTACTTTAACAGTAACTTAGGGTTTTATGAGAAAACCCTAATTTTTCAAACTTCAAATTTTTAAATTCTGATATAGGGGATAGATGTGCTGAGCTGAGGCGACTAAGTTGGTGTAGTCAGATTTCTGAAAACCCAAATTTTACCCTTTGAAACTGAGCTTGAGGAAATTTGGACTATTACTTTTGGTACTGGTTCTGGTTTCTTGGTTTTTCTAGTTTTTTGGTTTTCTGGTACTTCTGGTACCAGTCAAAAACTAGGGTTTGACTTTCCAGAGTCTCTATCCATTGAAAAGATGCGCTCAAGCTACCAAAAGATTCACTAGGGTAGGGCACACTTTTCTAGATGGTTTTTAGCAAAAAATCCTCTCCAACAAAAGCCCTAATTTTCTTGTATGACAAGAATGATGTTTTTTCTTATTCAGTGAAAGGTGCTCTCATCATATTAGCTCTGATACCATGTTATGTTTTGATCTATTATTAGGTTTCTTTTCAATTTACTAGATAACAATAACATAGGTAGGATCACTGAGAGAAACACAATCACAAGATACACAACATTTGTCCCGGGAAACCCTCATGGGGGAGAAAACCCGACAAAACTTCCTTAATATAGATAGCCAATACAATGCCAAGCCAATAAACCAAAACACTAGAGAATATCCAACACTGAGAAATGCACCTCTCTCTTCCTTCTTCTCCCAACTGTAGCTACCAAACTTGCACACTTGATGAGTGAATGAGTGAGTGAGATAATGAGGCACTGGCTTCCTTTATTTATACTAGCTAGCAGGTGCTGGAAAGGTGTCTCTTTTATGGGCAGGGACGACTTCTCTTCTTAGTGGTTAAAACCACTTTAATTAGGTCTAGGGATGACTTCTTAATTTTCATAATACAATTAGGGTTTGACCAATCTGCAAAAGGGGATTTAGTCAATTACAATGCCCGACATGATCAATCCACAAAAGGGGATTTATCAAATGAATAATAACTCAATAATAAATATAATAATCTTTGCAGTTACAATATTTCAACAATACGGTCGTGTATACAACTTCTTATCTGGAAAGTTTGCTCCATGTCTCAATCTAGAGACCATCTAATATGTTGTCTCCTGCAATTGTCACTATAGATTCCCTCAAAGTTGTCACTTTTGACCTGCCCGAAACAAGGACAACAAAGGGAAAAACAATAGACAAGAATAATACTCATAATAATAAAAATGAGAACAAGAACAATAATCACATTAGCTCCTTCTCAGAGCTATTGCTTGTGACCTTCCTGGAACCAGAACCAAAATAAAAATATAATAATAAGAAATAAGAACAACACTCTTCTAGTGTTGTGATCAATCATTCCTCCATGGTAACCTTCTCGGAACAAGAAAACAAGAACAAAAAGTATAATAGCATTTTCATAAGAACATATCTATGTCAACAAGAATAAAAAGGCAATCTCATGGTAATCATCATATTATTACCAAGGTGACCTGCTTGGAAGCAAAACAAGGAGTATCTCCTAGAGGAGATGTTAGTTCATCTTGGAACCATGTACAATAAGCATTTATATTAATAGTACTCACATGCTACCGAGTATTCATTATATCTAGCAGTAATAGAACCTTTCAAGGATAGCTGTCACAACTAGTAATGTAGCAATTATCAAACTTGATATGTGCAAATTGGAAACTTATTAATTTAATCAATCAAACCTAGAACCTAAAGTTTTATCTTCAAGAACGAGTGTTGTTGATTTTCTTCTAAGTCTCCTTCAATAAAGATGACGAGTTTTCTCTTCAACCTGTCCCCTATACTTAAGACAATATGCTTTCTTGGCAAAAATCTGAGTTAGAGAATATAATGCAAATAAACTCTAAAATCTCAACCTTAATCAATCTAATACTTTGACTAGAGTCAACTTATAACTTTAAATTTGAACAATGGTTACTATAAGTTTAATAGATCAAAACACAACTAGATGTTCATAAGATTACAATAATTCCATAACAACTAGAGGAATATGAAAACAATCAAACCTAGAGTGTGTTGTTCCTCTGAATCTGATGAATCTCAGATCCCTCTGGATCTACGACTGTAAGAGATCCTTTCTCCTGCAATCACACTCAAAATAGTGATACAATTTAAATATATATAAGTACATACCTCTGGCAACATCGACAAGCAATGACAAACCTTAAAACTTCAAAGGTGCTCCAACTTGTAATATAAATGTAATTGGGGATGCGCTAAGGTAAGGCGCACTAGGACAACCAAAGATAAGTCCCAACACTTAACAAAAAATTTCACTGCAACTAGTGCTGGCACTGCAACTGATGCTGCAACTGGCATGAAGCAACTGGCACATAGTAACTATCACAGAGTAACTGGCACGAAGGAACTAGCATTGCAACTGCAACTGGTACTGCAGACCTAGGGTTGTATGAGGATACCCTAATTTCTCAACTTCAAAAATTTGCAGATATGATTCGAGAAGAGATGTGCCCTACTTAGGTGACCTTCTTAGTGAGTTCAGTAAGTGCTCAATGAGCTCTACAATGGGGGAAATTGAGGATCTTCCTTCCAACGGTTAGACTGTTACGAAGGAAACCAACTCTTATACCATGTTGAAATTTTGGTATGCTCGTTTAACCATAGACAATGTCACATCATTGTCACCCAACCATAGGCATTCATATATGCCACCCTCGAGCACACTAACCTATATAGAGAATAATTATGGCAAGCTTACTCCAGAACCAACAAATAAACCCTAGTTGCTAATTGAAATAACAACTAAAGACAAGTAGAGCGCTCCTTCTCCAATGGTAGCACACAAGAGAGAGAGTCTCCATATGCACATAATTAGTGCCATACACAACTGTAGCAGCTGCAACTGTACTACTCTCTCAACCTTGCACCATACTTAGCAAGAATATCACCGAGAGTTTCACCAAGAGAATCACCAAGAGAATCACTTAATAGAGCTAGAGAGAGACCGAGACCAAGAGATGACCATATGCCCTTATTCCTCCTTGCAGCTATAGTTGCAGCTGCAACTGCAACTCTCCACAAAACTTGCGCTCTGACTAGGTATCCAATGCTAAGATTTGGGTACCTTGGAAAGCTGTCCCCATGTGCTTATGAGTCTCTAAGAACAAAGGGGGAAGACTATTACCCTTATACTTTACTTTATGATTCTAATTTCACTTTGACTTAGGATATTTAAGTCAAAAGTGAAATATGTCAGTTAATTCATAAAGTGAAAATTAATTCACAATGTGGGTGAATTAATAGACATAAAGCAACTAAGGAAAGTGGGTTTCCTTAGTGAGTTTTTTGGATGAGATCTCACCCATTGATTAGACTTGGCTAGATCTAATCTAGGCCATTGATCTTTTAGGGTTTGGCCTATTATCCCCCACTTTCAAGGATAACTAGGAGATCATGTCTCGAGGCCCACAAGTCCTAGACATGGAGTACCAAGAGAAGGATTGACTTGAGCATGGCCCTAGAGGGCCCACATTTTCTTTTCTTCTAGCATCTTTGTCTTGTCAACAATAACAGCGTCCATCACCATCGGCTTGGTTCTGTATCAGAAAAGGTTCTTGCTCCATGAGGTAATTAGTGCAGGTATCATGGTATGTGTCACTTTGATCATCAAAACCTTTGAAAATATGCATTTGATTCCTTTTATTTATAAAAACTGCTTGGATCTTACACTTTCCCACTTGACCATGTGTTGGGGGATTTCCAGGGTGCCCTAACAAGCCCGTGTCTGTAGATTTTGGTTTTCCACTGTGGGGAATTTCTGAAAATCCATCATTCACTCCCATCATAGCACCACTTTTCCATCTTGTTTCCTGCTCACCTATGCCATTCCACTTGTCTAGACATTTGGTTGACCTATTTTCAGGATTGCACCTTATCTCATGGGAAGAAGGGGCTAAAGGACCAGAAGGTAAAAGCAAACTGGTAAAATATAAAAGCCCAAAAATAAAACCTCGAGATGCATCACCCAGGGATCCTCGAGAAAGCAATAAAACGCTTCTCAGCAAGAAACAAGAGGGACCTGAAAAAATAATAAAACAAGGCCTAACCAGAGGATAGGGGGTCTCATCACGAGCCAACCTATTAGGTCCATGGGTATCTAACAGTATGACATTGCTATTAGTTGGTTACCACGCCAGGGCAGTGACTCTTGGTTGCATGGACAAGGGAAAGGGGGTCTCATCACGAGCCAACCTTCTCATTTATGTGAAAATACTTGTGGGTAACGCTGCCACCACTAGTCACCATGCCAGGGCAGTGTCCCCTAATTAGGTCTTGAACAAAAAGTAATAAAATATAAAAGAATAAAAGAATGAAGAATAAAAGGAAAGAATGGGCTTGGAAAAAATGCATACATGACAGGTACTACTCGCCTTCTACAAAGGCACCCACAGGTAACATTGTTTTCATCCTTGGCCCTCACTGCACCCACATGTTTGGACATCCCCTGACCACATCAACCACTTACATGGCTTGGATGAGGTCTCTTCCGAGAAATTTCCTTCTTATGTGGACACTAGCCCAATAGGACACCTTGTCTTTTTCTCCAAAACTTGTATTGCAGGCTGGTGTAACGTTTTTGAGCTTTTAGCTGATGTATTAGGGATTTTATGCACATGTTTAATAATATTGATGATGACATGTGATTGACATTGCTATGATCATTGTGACTGATGAGCCCATGGAGGGCGTAGATTTTGATGTGCAGGACCATGCCCGACAGACATGTACCATTTGGATCGGTACACATGGGGAGATGATCAATTCGGACCTCCATGGGGATGAAGATCCCACCATATGGATGCTAAGACCCCATCAGAGGGTAGAGACATGATATAGATGGATCAGGGGCTTTGCACCAGAAGAGAAGAGGACATTCCACCAGAGACACCCTGGCAGAGCTTGACCTAGGGACATTGACCCTTTTTCAGTGGAACGTTGGCCTTGGAAGGCCTAGGGCGTCCCCCATCATGACCATGATGCCATCCAGCCTTATGGACGTCTTGGGAGGAAAAATGGGCAGTATTGGCACGTGTGGCAGGCTGGAGAAGCCCAAGGAGGGCTAATGTTTTTCTCCAGGATGCTCCATTTGCACTAAAAGGGGCTAACGCTTCCCTTGGAGGGGCTTGATGTTTCTTTTTAGCTCAATTAGGGTTTTAATTTAACATTCTAATGTAAAACAATATGATTTTAGTATTTTGGCCCTGTAGGCCTTTTTATGACCTAAAATATAAAATTAGGTCATGGTATTGTATAAATGAAGGATTTTCACCTTCATTTTAAATGACAACTGACTCACTCCATAAGGAGGTTTGAAATTTTCGCCCTCTCTTGGGTTATTGGCTGATTTAGTGATCCACACTTGTTGAAGGAGGATCATTTTGGCATGTTTTGGCATTTCTCTTGATGGAAGGTGTTACAACTAGGATTTGCAATGCTATTTCTTGGTGAGATGTAAGTGTTTTTTTCCACAAAACTTCTTGAATGAATGGTTGTAGTTTCATTTCTTGCATATATTTATACTTTTGCTGGATAAAAACCCTAGGTGACAAGCACACAAGTATGTCCTCGTCTCATGTCCCCATTGAGAGAGATTTTCAGCCATTGTTGAAGAAAGAAAGAGCCTAGCTGTAGCTACACTCCTATTTCTTCTTCCCCTATGCTAGCCGTACCATCTAGAAGCTGAGAAGAAGGAGACACCTTGAAGCCTAGGGTTTCTACACTTTGGGGCCAATTTTTCTAGGGTTTGCTGGTAGAGCCTTGCTGCTGCAACACTTTGTTTTATCAAATCCTCTTGTCTCAGTTGATCTTTCATGCTAGCTATTTTTCCATTGAGCTAAGGAAGGAGGAGAGATCACCTAGGCCTAGTTCACCTGCACTAAAGTGATCCTCTCTCCTAGGGTTTTGACTTTGGGGCCTTGCTTTAGCAACACCTCAAGGTCCCTCCCTCTAGTCCTTAGCCGTTGCCTCCTTTAGCTCTTGCGTCCTTCACTACTTGACTCCATTAACCCTAAGGCACTGATCCTACAAGACCTCACACATTGAAGTGAACTTGATCAAAACTACTCTCAATATATTAAATCAAACCCTAACTTCACTAACCCTAGCCTTAACTAACCTACTAACCCTATATGATGTCGTCATATTTAGCCATAATATATTTTGTGCAGCTAACGTTTTCCTTGTAAGCAATTGAATGATGGTTTAAAGGCATTAATTGAATAAAGTGTTGATTTGTTACATTGAATGCCACATTGCTTTAGTATTTATTGAAGAAGTGACATATTTATCATTGCTATTTAATAAACATTGACTTCCTCAATATTTATTATCAAATTGCTTATATGTGTATCAGATAGTCATTGATTTATATGAAGTGATAACCCATTGAGATAACTTGCATATATCAGTTTGTTGTTGCTTCGTCTCAGGTAGGTACATCTCTTTTGGGGTTTTACTTCATTATTGGCAATTTAGTCGGACTATCTGATTGGTGGTGACTTGTGATGGGGGAATAGCTACTTTATCCTTTAATCCTTTGCCTTCTCAAAACCTCAGGTCACTGGGGACGTCTCCCTTGGGCCTTAACACCCTAAAGAGAAAGAAATATCCCATTATGGTGACATTGGGTGGGATTGGTTTCTGTTACACCAGTTTGGCCTTCAAACCTCAAGCTTTTTATCCTTGCTACAAACTGCGCGAGAACATTTTAGCTCCGTTGCTAGGGAACACTGAGTCAATTCTCCTCCAAACGACAATTTTTCGGTAAGCCTTGCCTCTAGAGTTCTCATCTTACAAGCTTACCTGGCGACTCCACTAGTGTGTTTTCTCTTTTTCTTTGATAGTTTCAAGTAAACTATCTGGCAACTCCACAAACTACAAAAAGGTACAATAATCCTTCTTTATCTTTCAGAAGGAAGCCTCCTAAGAACTCTCCTGTTGTAAAATCACTTTTTGGAAAGAGTCTTCATTTGAAAACCATGTCTCGCTCTTAGACCAATGCAACGAACCCATCCAACAATCAAAGACAATGGTCGTCTACTCTTTTCAGACCACTAGACATGTCAACCATACCAGGCTATCCTAGGCAAATTCCACCCAAGTATGAGAAGTGGTTGCCTAAGTTTACCGGTACTGATTCAATTAGCACCGAAGAGCACATGAACAACTTTTCGGCATTTTTTCAGCTTCATCCCATTTGTGATGATGCTTAAGGCTTAGTCATGAAGTTGTTCTCCACTACCCTCTATCATGCTTCAAGGCGTTGGTACCTGAGCCTTCCCGATGGTAGCATTAAAACCATGGACAAACTAGAAGAAGATTTACTCAAAAGGTGGAGTATAAAAAGAGGACCCTCACATGCTTCTTACCCGACTAAATACCCTTTGGAAAAATGAAAATGATTCTATTCGGGAGTTACATGCTAGGTTTGAGACTTTGCTGCAAAAGATCCCTGCGAGCCATCATCTGAAAGATGATTACCTTGTCCATATCTATACCAAATCATTCAATGGACAATTAGGGTATCTTCTCAGGGACAAAACCCCCCAATCAATTCAAGAAGCCCAAGAGCTCTCCACTAGAATTCAGAGCAACCTCCTTTCATCTAATATTGATCCTTTTGCAAATCCAAGGGGGAAAATGGACACCAAACCAAAGTTGGTCCACAATACTGAGCCTACTTCAGACCTTTGCACCAGTATGACAAAGCTACAAGCTTCCATGGATGGTATCATGAATAATCAAGAGCAGATGATGAGTACGATCGTCAACTTGGAAAGATCCCAAAGCCAAGCACCTAAGGTCCCGTACAAAGGGAAATTTCAAAAGGGGAACCAATTTTACAAACCTACAAATGAGAAATAAGTTCCAAACACCTTAGCCTGTACAAATGTTGTGGATGAAAACCCTTGGTGCCTGGAATGCAAACAAGCACATTAGGAGAATGAATGTCCTTACAATGATAATTACCATCAACGAGTGAACAATATAGGCAATCTCATGCAAGGCCCTCAGATAAATATCATGGCTCAAGAAAATCAAGAGGCCATATGAGAAGTGGCCAGGAAAGCTATAATGGTGGTGATAAACAACCTAGACTAGGAATAAAAAGAAAAATTGAAGAAACAAGAGTTCTAGGTGTATAGAAGAAAGAAACTGAGCCAACCTACTGCTGAACAAACAAAACACCCATCCTTGGATGTGCTCCTTCCTAAAACATCCAATACTGAAAGGGTTGACTTAAATTTTGACTTTGAAGGGGCATTATCCGAGATGCATGTAACTATCCCTTTAAGAGAAGTCATCAAGGTGCCATCTATCAAAGAATGGTTTGAAAACTTCTTCCAAGGATTAGATGGACTCATAGACCCTCCTATTATGTTGCAAGCCGATCACTTCAGGATCCAATACGGTGAGAATCCTCCCTTCTTCATGACTTTAATAATGAACAACAAGAGCCTCAACAACTGCATTTTGGATACAGGGGCAGGTGCTAACATAATGCCTTTTAAAGCCATGCAACGATTAGGATTGAAAGTCACACACCCTTACAAGAATGTGTGTGGCTTCAAATCTAAATCCATACCCACACATGGAGTAGTTGAGAATTTGGAAGTTTGCCTTAAAGAGTACCCTGCGAAAGTCATCCACATTGACATCGTGATAGTAGACGTCCCAAGTATGTGGGGAATGTTGTGTTCTAGGAAGTTTTCCTTAATGTTGGGTGGCACGTTTGAGATGGACCTCTCATTTATAGAATTACCTTTGAAAGATGGAATAATAGGCCATCTCCTAAATGAGCCAGTAACCTAAACTCATGTGCAAGAAACTAGTCACCCCGTCAAGAACGACAAGGCACATGATGAGATCATACAAACTCTTCAAAATTATTCTCTAGACGATATGCCTTTTGCTACAGAAGAATATTTTGATCAGATTAAATGGCCCAAAAAGGAAGAATACCAACAAATCCTAGATGAATTCAAATACAAGGAAACCGAGACTGTGAAAATACTAAAAATACCAAAAGACAATGTATAGATTCACCCGTCCTAGCAAGAAGTGTTAGCGACATTATTTGTCTTGGGCTCAAAAATACCCAGGTCTACAGGTTACACGAGAAGAGCCCCAGTGCAATGCGGGAGAATCTCTTTTTCGATCACAAGTCAAGCGAGCGGGCGAAGTTTTGATGTCAGCATCCGAGATCCA
>JASDQU011442410.1:3088-13132 GCA_032191745.1 Picea mariana | reverse complement strand
AAAGGGGAGAGATATATATAGAGAGAGGGGGGGATAGTGAGGGAGGGAGAGACAAAGAATTAGAGAGAGGGTGAGGGATGAATGTGGAGAGAATACGAAGAGAGTGAACGGGGTAGAGAGAGATAAGAGGGGGGGAAATGGGGGAGAGAGAGGGGGGGCAGAGGGACACAAGGAGAGAAGGGAAGAGGGGGGGGAGAGTGAGCGATGGATAGGGAGAGTGAGGTCAGAGAGAAAGAGAGGAATATAGAGGGAGGAAGGGAGAGATAATTAATTTGTGTTAATAAGAACAAATACACGTTCCTATTGCTAATAACATGTGTTCCTTTTAGGAACAAGCACACATTTTAGGAACGCGCGTGCGTTATTTTAATTTCAATTTTTTTGGGGCGGGAGTGACAACTCTAGCATACATGTTTTCTTAGTTGGTTTCCTCAGATTTAGGTTTGGGATGACAAACCTTGTGGTTCGATCTACAAATACATAAAAACCTCCATTTTTATGAATTCCTCTCCATATCTTTTTTTTTTAAGTTATTTTTCTATAATATCCACAATTCAATTATTGACAAAACTACAAACACAGATAGAGTTGGTTGTGCAAATACCAAATATATATATTTTCTAAAATTAATAATGTTTACTAATTTTAATCTATTTTTTTCTTGACATGTATCAAAATCCTAGAATACATACCTCTATAACTTATGCTATAAATTTTTGTCGGCTTAACCATTTCTTGAATGTGTTATATGTGGCACTAGAGAAGACTGATATCTCTGATATAAAAAAAAAAAAAAAAAATTGTTTTGATGATCATGTTAAGAACCTTTTATCCTGCAAGAATAGAAGATGTTGTAATTTCAAAGATATGTTTACTTTTATAATTTTAAAAAGATATAAAATTAATATCATAAATTTCCAAAAAATAAACCACACAAGAACAATGGGTTCTCTACAAGTATAAAAGCTTTTGGAATGAATTTCCATGGTTAAGGTACTCAACACATGCACGAACAAAAACATATACCTTATATTTTGTTGGAAAAATAAGATACCACTGTTATAAAAAAATCAAGTTGACATAGTTACTGACAATTTCTATGAATAAAAGTTGTATATTCGGAAAGCTAATTCAGTTTTATACATTTCATCTTCTTATACCATATTCAAATTCATTGTAAAAGTACCTAGAATAATCACTCCAAGTTAACATATTGTTTTTTTTTAGGTTTTCATTGCCACCAACGCATCATGAGAGACAATTATTAGCTTTCACTCACCCACTGGTGATTTTACAAGAAAAATTGCTTACAATTCTCAATTAGAAATTTAGTACGATGGAAAAGGAATTCGGTGGCAAGACATTATTTCATAAATTCGAGGAGAAACAAAATGAAAAATTGTTCTTTGGCTTGCATTAAATAAAAAACTTCTTACTTGGGAGAATGGAATTAAGAGAGGATGGTTTGGCACAAATAGGTGTCCTCTTTGTAAAATCAATGCATAGTAAGTTTCTCATTTATTTTTTTCTTATCACTATATAACTCAGATGTAGGTTATATTGGCTTAATCCTTCTCTCCAAAAGTTGTATGGAATAAATATACTCAAGAGGATTTTGTGTAGGAATGGCTCCAAATACAGTGGTTAAGGAGTATAGTTTCTTTCCAAGTATTGGTGAGCTCATAACACAATCATCTTTCAATACTATGAAGTTTTAGTGGAAATAACACTAGGTCTTATAGATAGGCTTACTAAAGAATATCGAATGGAGCCTAGAAGGAAAAAAGAAACAATAATTCATGCCATGCCTCATATTAACTATGATATTCTATGGGGGTTATTCAATGTTGCAATATAAGGAGATATGCCCAGATGGGGGGTTGGAGGGGTTTTTTTCTTCAATCAAAGTCATTACTTTTGAATCCACTATGCACTTGGCAGAGATACTAATACCAAAAAAGAATTATCTCTGTTGCAGATTTCCCTTCTCTTTGCTTTAAAGAAAGGAATACCCAAGATTCAATTAATGGGACACTCCAAAATAGTGGTTGATTGGGCTTGTAAACATATCACAGTTGAAAACGTTAGTCTTCACCCATTACTCCAAGACATTCTTTCATCTTTACAATCTTTTCAGTGGTATTCTTTCAAGCACACACACACACACACACACACACACACACACACATATATATATATATATATATATATATATATATATATATAAATAAAAAAGATGATGAGATTTCCAAGGAGGAGCTATCTTTGCCAATGGTCTCCTTTGGCCTATACAAATTATTTGGTGGGAAAGAATCAATTTCCATCGAGTTCCAATTTTAGTTTGTCTCATTTGTCTTTGTCTTTTGTTGTCCAAAAGTATGATAGACCTTGGTAACTCTTGAAGTGTCTTGTCATGAATTTTTTATGTTGGGTTTGTGATATGGTCAGATATGTAGTGGTAGTCATTCTCTTTTGGTCAAATTAGGTAATGAAGGTTTTAAAAAAAAAAAGATGAATGTTACGCCATTTTTCAAGACAAATTTAGAATGTCAGTAATACAATATTGTTTTGTAAGGAGAGAGTCAAGTCAATTTTGGAAATTCTGTTTCAATAGTAGAGTCGAGTCCTGTTAGGCAATAACATGTCTAATCTAATATATGATTATAATGATTTATTTCTTTGGAAAAAAAAGATCCAATTTAGATCACATATATCTTGCAATTCTATAACAGAGTAGTGATCTCGTTGAATGTTGAGTAGTAGAGGGAAATGAATGCTAAGCAATAGCATCATACAATTATTGTTGAGCAACACTAGTAGTTGGTGAATTAATTGTTGGTGTTTTTCGACATGTAGAATTGGAAAACCATAACTAGTTTATGGTTTTTTTATGCTTGTTTATTGAGTCCGGTTCAATGTAAAGTGAGATTTTTTTAACTTAATATTATTATTGAAACTCTTTGGAAACTTTATCTTATTGAATACTCTTGTTGAGAGCACAAAGAATATGCTACTTAATATACTATGGTTTTGTAAGAAGCAGGGAGTTGAGTCAGTTTTGGACTGTATTGAGTCAGTTCCATTCCTATTGGACAATAACATCTATGATCTTATATACGATTATAATGATTTTTTTCTTTGGAAAAAGAAAAATCCAATTCAGACCACATATACCTTTCAATTCTATAAGATAGTTATCTCATTGAATTTTGAATAGCAGTGGGAAATGAATGCTAAGTAGTAGCAAGAAATTATTGTTGAGGAAAACTAGTAGTTGGGAAATTGATCACTAGTAGTTGACCAATCAATCACTCGTGGTTTGCAACATGTAGAATTGGAAAACCATAAATAAATTATCATTTTGTTATGCCTATTTATTGTTTCCTTGGGTTGGAGGTAAAGTGAGAGTTTTTTTAACTTACTATTATACTATTGAAATTATTCGGAACCTTTATGCCACTAAATACTCTCATTGAAAGCATAAAAACTTTTTAATGCATTGTAATCATTTATTAGTTGATTAATAATACATTGAAGATGCTTTGAAGTGTGAGTGTTTTTTTGTTCTATTTCTTTATCTTAGAAAACCATTACTTAATGATTGTAAGCATATTCATTGTTTATTATTACAACTATATTTATTTAATTTGTTATACAATTTTCTCTGATTGATCAAAAATGTAGCTCACACCTCTACTTATTTTCATATTCTTATTCAAAATAAACTAAAATATAACAAACTTAATAAAATTTGAATTTGAATTAGATAAAATTTTCAAAACTCTACCATAATCTAAGTTCTAAATTTTCCCTCAAAGAATTTACACTTCAATCAACCTCCACCCAAAAATAGATCAAAGTTTAAGAAGAAAAAGGTTGAGTGGGATAATCAAGTTTAGACCACTAAAACTTTGTGTACATGTCTAATTAGCATTAGATTTATTTCAATTAAATAAAACGTAATTAGCATTAAAGTTATTGCAATTAAATAAAACGGGAGGATGAATAGTAGCCCTAAAACATCTAGAAAAACACAAAATTCTTACATGTCATCCACAAGAATAAGAAAAACTACCTAATGCTTTAAAAAACCTAAAAGGTTATGAGTGTGTTATATTAAAATAGAGGCATCGATTTTAGAGAAGCTCTAGCCTAAGAACTTCCAACCAAAGGCATCGATTTTAGAGAAGCTCTAGCCTAAGAACTTCCAACCAAAGGAAAAGGAATGCATAAGCATGTGAGTACAAAGAGGTAATAGAGGTATTATTACATATTAAAATCTAGTAAATATATTTTTTCATAAAAATTAAATTGAGTGTAGTTTGGATGATTGTGAGGAATGATTGTTATCTTTTTCATTTGGATTTGAGAATTTCTCAGAAAAAAACTCATAATGAGTTTATTGTAATGGCTTCCAACTTATGTATTGGAAAGTTACCTTTGATTCAAAATTAAATAGCAAAACAATTGCTATTTCCAAGAGAAATAAACTCACACACAACTAAAAATCTTTACCAACCTTAAAAAACAAATCATAGATATTATCTACAGTCTTATTAATTTCCATTTGAAAAAAAAATATGATAATAAATGATTGTTAGTGGTTCTATTAAATGCTTCATGGCAATCTGTGGGAAGAAACGTTGATATTAAGTGATTGTGAGTGATATTATTAAATGCTTCATAGGAATACGGATACGGTATGAAGAATGAACAAATCTGATGTACACTGGGCTTACTAAATACTGGGATCTCATTATAAATCCATAGTGTCATGGAATCTCACAATATAAATGCGATTGTGGAACATATATGATATTATAAATTTTATTGTTAAATGTTTATCTATTGGGTAAAGATGAAGTCGCACTCACTTTGTAATTAAATTATTTGAAAAAATGATGGAATTGTTGGCTTGTGACAACACATATTACTGTTGCAGTGAAATTAGTTTGGAGGTTTTTCAACAGTTTGGTTTTTTTTGTATGTATGGAAATGCTCCATATTTCATATTTAAGCGTAGAAGTCCATAAAAAACTTTTTGAGAATTGTATTCATTTCTCTAGTACTTGGCTCAATAATAAAGATTACTAAAATTGTTGAGTGTATGTTGTTTTATATTTTTCTATTTTTATCTCTGTTCATGAATTTGTTAACAAACATGAAGTTAAACCAAAAAAAAATGCATATATCAATTTCTCAAATTTCACAATTCAAATAGATTAGGAGTTTTAGATGCTGATTCATCCATACATTCAAAGCTGAAATTTTATGGTCTTCATGTCAAAGAATATTATTTAACAAAAGCTTAGTCTCTGTAAGACTACGACCCAAACTACTAAATAAATATTTTTAATAGGTTTTCATGTACTTATCCACCAACTAAATCTTTGTAGTAAAAGCATGTACCAGATGTACCCAAAATCAGGTCTACAGTAGACGCATGCTCCTGCACCATATGTTACTGGTTTTGCTTAAATGTCATTCCAACGACCTCATTCTTAGTTGATCATTTAGGGATATGTTCAGTATCCACAGTACAGTAGATGCATCTTTTGTCATAAACATTTTCCACAAAATGTATCATTGCGAAATCACGGAAAGAGTACTCTCCTTTCTCTGCAAAGCAACAACCCATGTCATTCGTTATGTCTGTGTTTTCATTATTAATTGTCTTGCAGCCCACGACTCAGCATATGTACCTTCCTCAGATTTTTATTGCATAGATTATTTTCTGTCCTCCACACATATACTATGCTTTCAGCATAATATTAAATTATGTATTTAGGAATTAAAAACTGTAGAATTGAATTGATGTTGAGCAGGCCTGGAATTTGACGTTCCACAGGACATTTGTTTTGGTTTTTAGACATCTTTGACACGTGGATATAAAATCCACACGTCAAAATTTACCGGTATAAAAAATCTCAACCCGTCACAAATTTTAGGTGCTTAGTTTACTATAGTGTGTCATCTACCTAGGCCTTAGTGAACATGGGTTGGGAAAAGGTTTTTTGGAAGATTAAATATAACAATAAACAAAATTTAATTAGTTTTAGACTCTTAATCCTTGAAATTTAATAGATCCTACAGTCGGGAGGTGAATCATCCTAGAGAATTCTGGTCAAGAAGGTCACAAGACTTTTGAAGATCCGGAGAGTCGAAGTTAATCTTTGGATCCTGTACAAAAGTGTCAACAGATCCACCACTTCAGAAGTCCGGAGCACCAAACACTTTAGAAGAGAGAAGGTTTGATGAGTCAAGAATTCCCGAACCCCCGAAGCTTCGAAGAGGTAGAGTAGATCCAAACCACTGACCGAAGTTCATTGCAATCATCTATTGCAAAAGCACACATGGCATGAGATACCTCACTTCAGAGCTTAAGAGCTCTAGAGGAAAGGTGATTAGTGTGGAGAAAGAACTCCGGAAGGCCCAAAGGCCGGAGTTCAAATGAGTCGGTCATCAGTGGGGGAGAGATGTCAATCGATCTTACACTTCAGAGATTTTCCAGTTCGGAGGTCAACACGTACTAGCAAATGAAAACTCTCGAACACTGGAGTTCCAAAGTAAATCTCAGTCGTCTAATCAAGAGGACACCTGGAGGCAGATCCTGCACTTTGTGAGTTCACTAATCCTACAATCCAGAGGATTGTTAGTATGATGTATTAAAAAGGCCTGAAGCCCAAACTCCTGAAGTAATTGTGAGTCATTGATCTCCGATCAACAAGGACTGTTGATCTTTGCAGCAATTCGTCTATTCAATCATTCGACTCTTCGGAGGAACCGAGGCCTTCACGCATCGAAACACGTGAATCCTGAAGTCTTGGAGTGCCTTGTTTTTCATCCCCCAGTCACATGAGAAGCTGAACTTTAATTTTTTTTTGGCTCTCGAGTAAACTCAAATAGCTCAATTCCACCATTAAAGGGCTTCAGTCAATAAAAAATCAACTCAGAGTTCTGAATCTGAAAGATCTTATGCTCAGATAATCAGATCTAGCAAGATCCGTACTAGGTAACAAGAAATTTTATCATTTATGTAGGTCTAATTTTTAAAAGAGGCTAGACCCTCAATTTCTCTGTCTGTTTACATCAATCGGTGTCGGTGTGACGAGATAATATAGTCCATCCACAAGTGTGATCGAAGTGGTGAATGAAAAACCAAGAAACGTTGTCATGAGTTAACAAAGACGACTCGGGAAGTATAGAAGAGATCTCAGACAGATATGGAAAGAGAAAAACAAATAAATGACAACATATTTCGCAAAGATAAATGAAGAGGTTCCATTTGTACCTTAGGAGCTCACACAGGAAGTAGATGAGTTGAAAATTTATTATATTTGGAGCAACAAGATCATGAATCTACCATTACCACCACAGTATAATGGTAAGAATTTTGAATGTTGTTCTGTTACAATGAATGTTTTTTTATGTCTTGTAGACTGTTATCATCATCTACATGATCAGGAAAGGGATGCATTAGCATTGCATCTCATCCAACAATCCTTGTATGACAGTATGTTGGACAAGGATGAAACAAAAATATCTGATCCAGGAGGATATCGATGGCCACCCACCTTTTCCAACTGGTAATTTACTATTTTTAGCAGTTTTTAACTTTTGAGGGCATTTTGAGGGCCTAAATGAAGGTTTTTTGGGATCGAGCTTCTCAATGATAGCTAATGGAATCATTTAGCCCCCAAAATGAATCTCCTTGATGATAACTTTCCAATGGGCTATCATGCACCTAAAACGGAGATCATATGCAAAAGTTACGACCCCGAGAAGTTGATGTACTAACTTACCCAAACGGGGCCCATGTGACTTTTGGTGGTTCATCTCCTAGGGTTAGGTTTTTGCATGTCTAGGGTTTTTGGCATTCCTATTTATTATAAAAAATCCTTCAGAGCCTCATTGTAATCATCTTCTTACGAATGCGAGTAGCCGTCACATCTCTTCTTAAAGATAAGCTACTGCCATTCTAGCGAGTCTTTCACTCTGTATTTTTACAGTCTCTCTATATTTTTAACATTAATAGAAATCGTGTATTACTGTATCTCTGTGTTTATGGTTGCATCTGTGATATATTTATGTTTTATTATTGGATATCTGTGATATCTCTTTGCGTTTCTTTATTATATCTCAACTCTCATTTCGTGCTGAAAATAATCCGAATCAGTGGTATCAGAGCATGCTCCTCTTGATCATTTTTTTCATTGCCTATCCTCGACAAGGTTCGAGTATAGCAAGTTGGGTCTCAAGATTGTCTCTCTTGAAGAAAGTCACTCTCTCACACCCAAGAAACCCTCAATGGCGAAAGAAAAGAAAAATGACAGAGCAGACGATCCTATCAATCTATTGCTTGAGAAAGCTCTCACGTGATAGAGGGACGAAATGATGGAGAATTTTTCCCACATCCTTCAATGCCTGCCAATAGCAACAGGCACATCTTCATCAAATGGACACTTCAGAAGCACCTCTCCCTTCAAGGTACAGGTTAATTTTTATATTACCATATTTGAAGATCAAATAGATGTGGATGCCCTAGACAAATGGTTAAATCTACTAGACATTTATTTCTCTGTTCACCATATTTTAGGCAGGAAAAATATCACCTTCGCACTCCTTAAAGCTCTCCCCTATGTCAAACATTGGTGGGAAACTTACTTGAAGCAATGTTCCACAGAGGAGTCTAGAATATATGGGGTCGATCCTACTTGGGAAATTTTTGTGGACACGGTAAAGGAATAGTATTACCCTATTGGCAACTATGAGGACCAGTAAATGAGATGGACCAAACTGCGGTAAGAGAGGGGCCATGCAGTTCCAGAGTTCACCAATACCTTCCATACCTTGCACACCAAGTTGGGTATCAAAGACTCTTAATGACATTTGGTTTTGAAATACCGTGGGGCTCTACACAGATACATCCAAACTAAAATGGATTTTTGGACATCTCATCACTCGATGATGCTTATCGATATGTTGTTAAAGTCAAGCATAAATTTAAGCACTAGAACAAACAGGAGGTCAGGTCTGCGAACCCGCAACAACCAAAGTACGAAAAATATGGCCCTAACAAACACTCCCCGAAAAACCAGTCCAAGCCATAGGAAAAGAAGGGTCACGGGAAGACAAAGAAGGACACCGAAAAATGGTGTGATTTCCACAAAAAACCCTAGCACAACACCGATGAATGTCGCTCAAAATAGTCATTGGTGGTCAAGATGAAAGACAAGGAGTCGAACCCTGATTCAGAATCTAATTATGAAAATACTAGTAAAACATAGATCATCGAGGTAGACCCCACAGCTATTGTCGCGACTGCAGCAATTCAACCAAAAGAACAAACTGATCCTAAAGAGGGGGATCACCTTTTTCATTCACAAATGTGGGTGAAGGGGACCTCGCTGCATTTTATTGTTGATAGTGGAATCCAGAAGAACCTCATCCCAATAGAGGTGGTCAAACAGTTGGGATTGTCGACAACACCACACCCACATCCATACAACATCGGGGGGCTTCCCTAAGGACGAGATCTTCATGTCAGCCAGTAGTGTCGATTTTCATACGACATCCAACCCTTCAAGGATGAGATATTATGTGATGTTTCCCCACTGGATGTTTGTGATGTTTTCTTGGGCTAATAATATATGTGGAAGCCCCATGTTGTTTATGAGTCTCGACCCCGCAGTGTCATTATTTCTCTGGGGGGTCATCTCAACAGAATACCAGAGGTAGTTCCGACTACTATTCCACCTAAAAAGTTTCTCAAGGTAGTATCTCATACTATAAAATTCAGCTTCTTCACAATCTATTCAAAAGGTGAACAAAAGGATACTACAACCACTACAGCCTCATCCCAAACACCTTCTATCTAATAGAAGTAGGTTGACAAGATTGTAGCAAAGTGTAAATATTCCTTCTGCACAAAAGAATCTCATGTAGCGAGACTGGCTAAAAAGGTCCAACCCTTCGAGCCACATGTTTGTGACAACCTTCAACAAGCTAAGCAATGCAACTTCTCCAACAAGGCAAGCAACTCAT